>CAJNIZ010004891.1:85411-103011 GCA_905231905.1 Symbiodinium pilosum | reverse complement strand
AAGATCATGCTAGAGAAGCTCGAGACAGGGAGCTTGAGAGGCTCCTTGAAACAGGAGCTGTGCAGATCACTGAAACTGAAGCACCCTCGTCTTCAGAAGAGCCCATCTTAAGGAGGCGCAGGGGTCTCCCTGTGTATGCGCCAGAGCCGGATAATGAGCCAGAAGTTCCTGCAGAAGACCGTAGAGGCCTCGCCGCGACGCCCATCCGTGTTGGAGGAAACTTCACCGCTGTTAGGGACAATGGAGGGAGATGGGTTGGGAGCTATGAGGAAATTGTTGGGGAGGTCGAGAGGCGTGGTAATCCCAGACCTGGACTGTTGAACAACTCGCCCGTTCCCCCAATCATCCTTCGCTCTGACTGGCCTCCAGCCCCTCTACACCCCACACTCCGTTACCTGAGCCAGAATGCTAGTGCATGGGGTGGTCGAGCCTCTGCCTTGCATCAGCTGAGACCCAACGAACGGTGTGCCTGAGATGAGTGGAGAGTTCCGGTAGATCGTCCTCAAGTCCTGATCAGATGGCATTTCGCCGGAAGGCGCCTTCTATTCTGCCCCGCAGCGTCGCCAAGCCATCCTGTAGCTTTGGATCGCTTGACAGGGCGTCGTAGGACCCTGGCGGTGCTCGAGGATGGACGGACCGTCCTGCTGGATGATTGTTGGCGGGATCGCGGCCAAGCTCGAAGGGATATGTGGGAGGATTTCGGTTGCCTATGGTCTGGCCGAACAGAGCTGGAAATCACCCAGGATGATGCGCCTGACGGGGATTGAGGTGATTCCGGGTCAGGTCGTGCCAGCAGCACGAGGGGGAGTGCGGAATCCCCCCTGACTGCAGGTATGGTCCTCAGCGAGTTCACTTGCATCTTGGGATATCTTGGGTCATAGGGGCATTCTTCAATGCAGCATTCATGTTGTGCGGGTGGTTGGATCAAGCCACCATTCCGGCCTGAGAAAGGCGCAAAGATGACACAGCACAAATCGAGAAGAGAGCTCATGAGCCAAATGCTGTTATCAATTCTCCATGCTCCAGTTTGAAGTGTACAGTTGAAAGTGCGACATGTTCAAGAGGCGTATGCCAGTTGACTATCAAGACCTTGATTCTCCGTCTTTTGCTGGCCTTGGTGGTAAAAAAAAGGGTTCCTGTAACTGCGCTCCCTGCTCACGCGATGATAATGCAGGGGCCTAGATAATTAGAATACTGCTTGCGGTTTATTACTACACCCTACAAGAGTACAATAACAAGTATCAGTGGATCATACTGCACATTTTCCAGGTTTCGTAGTACAACAGCTTCGAGGCGTGTTGAAAAATCACTTCCTGGCGGTCGTTACAAGGAATTTGGACTTCTCACCCTACACCCTAAAGCCTAAACCCTAAGCCTTACACCCTAAACCCTAAAACCTAAACCCGAAACCCTAAATCCTAAACTCTAAATCCTAAACCCCAAACCCCAAATCCTGGAAGGATGAAGTGCTTGTAAGGTAATACACTATACAGGGGGCTACTACTATTACTATTACTATTGTTATTATTGTTATTACTATTACTATTATTATTACTATTACTATTCTGCATTATGAGAATAAATGGGGGATCATACTGTAGTCTCCTTAGACCTATCCTAGAAAAAATGTTTGATATTTCCTTGGGGTTATACTATAACAAAAATAATTCCTAAGGAGACTACAGCATAAGAGTTGTCTGCGATAAACTCCCAATTCCCACTATTCCCTGGTTGGGACACTCGCGCAGTTAGGGCTGAATGGAAGAGAATTCCCAAAACCCTACAGAAAATCCTCCTAAACCCACCTTTTGAAGCGTCGGGATGAGTTTTTGGAGCTGAAGTTCTACAGCTGAGGGGCACGCGGAGTCATCGAATAAGGGTTATTTGGTCACCCAAAAGATTTCTGCAGAACACACACTCTGCACCGGATGGCTTGCATGTCCCCCCACCTCTGTGTCCTTCTTGGAAGCCGTAGGGACATTCGCAAATCGCAGACGGGCTAGTCTAGCATTGGACAAAAGTGTAGCACTTCTGAATTGCTGCCAAGTCTACCATGTCTTTCTTATGTTATGTATAATTTGAAGTTGGTGTGCCTTCCTGATTCTTCTATGCGAAGTAGACAAGAGCTTCAAACCAAGAATTACTGCCGGCGACTGGGCCGTAAGGTTTTTGACCCGCCGATCTAGCTACTCAAGCCATGTTTTGTTTTGCTTAGAGGGGGGGAGGGTGGGGGGCGGCTTTTGCCCGGTGAGCATTCGCATGGAATGGTTGGCTAGGCATTTCCCAGAATGGAATTCACCCCGAAAATCCATTCACTATTTTCTGCCTATCCCCTAAACCATCCTAAACCTTTAACCCCAAAATTTTAAACCCCACGCCCTACTACTCCCCAAGACATGGGGGTCCTACGCCAAGCGCACCAAACCCTAAACTGAACAGTCTGAACCTTGAACTGGCCAACTCAGAAAAATTCCAAAACCTGAAATCAGGCGATTGGCAGCCTTTTTCTATACAGCACCATTCAGATTAAGGTCGAGTGAGGTCGCGACATGTCGTTATATTTTGGCCACTATAGAGCCATACACCATCCCTGAACCCGGAGTGACTTGTGGATGGAAGAGTTTTGCACTGCCCTATTTAAGGGATTACAATAGTAGCCCCTCCAAAGGTACCCAGGGTTTAAGGAGCTAATAGGGACTATATTGGGCTTAAAAAGGCCTAATAGGGTTCCAAATCTGGGGGGCGGTACAAAGGGGGAGGGGGGTGCTATTGAAGTAATCCTTTACTATAATGTCCCTACACCCGTGCAAGCCCTGAGCCTAAACCCTAAAACCTGCAAACCGTAAACCCTCTAAAACCCTAAACCTTATAAGCCCTGCAAACCCTCAAAACCCTAAAAACCCTAAACCTTAGACTTTAGACCCTCTAAACCTTATAAACCTAAACCCTATACCATAGACCCTCTACACCCTATGCACCTATAGCCTACGCCTTAGTCCCTCTAAACCCTTTGAACCTAAACCCTAAACCTTAGACCCTTAAGACCCTATAACCTTAAACTTCAACCCTAAACCTTTAGACTCTTCTAACCTCGTAAACCTAAACGAAAAAAGCGAAACCTCTCAGTCCAGCGGCTCTTTCCCCAGCATGCGCGGTGCAGCGGCGCATAGCCGTCTCGATGGAATGTATGCCTTGGAGCTTTTTTCCCAGAGGGGCTGTAGTCTAAACTCCTAGTATCCCCCTTAATAACCCCTATAGTAGTTCCCCATATAATCCCCTATATAAACCCCCTTAAGGAGTTTAGACTATAGCTCATATAACCATCAAGTAGAGACTCACAGTGGCAGAACATGACATGTTCCACTAACTGTCTTGACCCCTAAGCCCTGAACCCGAAGCCTCAAACGGCGATCCGGACGAGTCTTCGCTTTTGCAATCTATATGCCTTTCAGAGGCCTCTCCGGGGGTTCATATGTAGTCCCTTTTGGATGCAGAGTATACTGGCATACTATGTATGTCCATAGCAAGCAACAGGAACTTCATAGAGCCTCTGGCTAGACTTTACCCAAGCAGCCCTTTTGGGGTTCAAGTTCTGTCTTTGGCATAACCTTCCCCTGATTCGTGCCCCTGGAGTTACCTGCTTGGGGAGGATTGTACATGGCTTGGGGTACAAAGTTCAGAAGGTATGACGTGCGATCCGCGCGCTTCTTGTGCCGCTTGGAAACCATTCAACAAATCTGCGAACTCCCCCGCCTCAATCTCTAAAGCCCGAACTGCAAACCCTCCACCTGAATCAAAAGACAACATCTCCAAGTCCCAAACGCCCGCATGCACTCTTTGAACCCTTTTCCGCGATGTTATACTTGAGTAGCTATTCCTTATATAAAATACTATACCCCGAAAGGAGAATATAATCTTAATCTATATTGGGTACCATAGTATCCCCGAATAAAATACTACTCACTTGACCAAGGTGCAGCTTTGATGGGTGTGTGCTGTACTTCAGCAACACCTCCACCACCTCGGTCTTTCCTCTCAAAGGCTCAGGGTTCTTTAGTTCATGAAACACCCTTAGCACCTGTTTTTACAAACTTTTGCTTTGGTGCCTTGAGGGTTTTGTATTGAAGGGTGATGTGGGAGTGATTATAAGTTGACTCTCCATAGTTGTTACTATCTGGGCCCTGAAACCCTAAAACGCAGACCCTAAACAACAAACCAGATCGCCATGATTTGCTCAGTACGTATACAGACAGGGTGCATCCGAACGACCCTTCCACGCCGCTGCATCCATTGGCGTGTAGCCCTCCTTTCAGGGTTCCCAATAGATCTATTATGGAAGACTAGTGTGATCTCGTACTCTTGTAAGGCTAGAAGATGAAACCTGTATTCTGTCTGGGTCCCTCCCCGCCTAGCTCAAGATGTTAGGGGCTCCGGCTTACCTGGACGCTGAATGTCCTATGGTTTTTGTGGCGATGCCAGAGGGAAGTTGCAGGACGGAAGCGCCAAAAAGAAAGCTCATCCAGGGTCCAGCTAGGGTTTGGAGTTAGGAGCTTATGGTTTTGGATGTAACCCTAAGGGTCCAAGTACCCAACATTCATATACTTGCCCAAAACCTATATTATAATTACCATTACCCAAATCCCAAGTACCTAATTGTTGGGCACTTGGACCCTCTGGGTAAGCCTGGGAGAGGAGTAGACGGCTTACGAGCCTCGGGCTCGGGGTCCAGGGATGAGCGTCTAGCATTTAGAATTAGACTTTCAAATGGATCCAGTTGAGGTCAGCAATGCAAGATCGGTTCGGGGGGTCATAACCCTCACCTACGGTAAGGATTTCAGCTTTAGCTTCTTAAGGTTGAGAGTTTAGCCCTAAAGCCCTAAAATTTTAGGACCCTAAACCTTAAACCGCTAAAACCTAAAGGGCTAAACTTGAAACGCAACTCTATGACTTCGACTGGCTAGGCATTGGCTCCTTGTCCGCGATCGACATGTTGCAGCCTCTCTGTATGAGCAGTTCCACAACCTTTGCTCTGAGGGTCTGTTGTAAGGATTTGGGGTTCAAGGTTTCGGCTTTAGGGTGTAGGGTTTAGGGTCTAAGTTTTAGGGTTTAAGGTCCAGGGTTTGGGGTGCAAGGTTTTAGGGTTTAGGGTGTGGGGTTTAGGCAGCTGGAGGCAAGGGCATAGGTTGTAGGGTGGGGAGGTTTCCATAACAGCCGGCACGATCTGTAGGTGTCCCTACAAAACCCTAGGGATCCAGATAGCCAACGTAGGTAATAGTTACAGACTTTAGGGCCCAATGTAGATATTGTTCGTATGCTTGGATCCGTAAGGATAGGTTTGCTTTTTTGGGGGGGAGGTGTATGTAAAGGGGACCCATGTCTGAAAACACTCTTGTACGAAACCGGACATCAACTGTTGGAGGTGCTCCAGGGCTTTAGCCACCCTCCCGCAAACAATCATGGAACCGCATGGAGGACCTGTCTTGCAAGGACAATCGTCTCAGTCGCACCCTGCTTGGTGTTACCTTTCCTTCGTCACCATACAAACCTGTTTCACCTTCAACTCAAGCATCTTCTCAGTCATACTATACAAATACCTGGGCTGCTGAAAATCATCAGCATGATTTCATATAAAAAAAGCCCAAGAGTCTACGTGGTATCAGCTTCTAGATAGTACCTTGGGGGTCTCAATCCAAAAGTGCAACTTACTTTGAAGCTTAGAGCCTGGAAAGAACTTATACTTATGCAGGATTACCACCTGATTACCAAGCAGCTGAAATACTGTCAAAAGAACCCTACAGCTGTCAAACTCTGCGGGTGCTGCAGCGAATGCAGGGACCATGATTGAAATGGGTTTTTGAGGTGTGTCCTACTAGACCTAAGTAAACAAGGGCTAAGCAGAACTTCAACCCTCACGTACCTTCATGTGGAGTCCGAAGCAGGGGCCCAATATCGTACCCCGAATTACAATGTGTAAAGAGTAGAGTGTCCTTATTATAATAACTTCATTTAATTAAGCTCCTGAATAGCAACCCTGTAATCGGCATCCCTGGCCCCTATTGTATTGTGTACTTGGCTGTGCAAAGGGCTGAGAGCACAAGGCTTCGAGTTCAGAGTTTCGGAGTGATTCGGGTCCCCCAAAGAGCTGACAGGGGAATTTAGGGTTTAGGGTTTAGCGCTTTGATGGGGACTCTATGGGCTGTTCTTTAGAATGTGGGCCCGTTTTTTGGTACGAACTCGAGCAATACATATTCTACTATGGTGACTTAAGCCAAGTTCCTAGCAGCAACCCAGGTTAACATGAGAGGAGGAAGCCCATCTGCGAAACGTATACCCTACCTCTGGCTAACAAGGAATGAAGAAATCGAAGCGGAAACTACTACCTTGGCGGTGGTTATATGGGATCTGCTATAAGATCCGTTCCCTCGTTGCTTGCTCGGGTCAGTCTGGCGTGGTTGAATCGAAAGCCATGCAACATCTGCGTGACCTGCAAGGCTCGCGACCATCGCAGGCGTTCGAAGGTCTGCGCAACACGGTGGATGCAGGAAGTCTTGCACAACTTGAGATACACAAGATGTTGCAACTCCTGATGGCCGCCATTTTTTGGAGGTCTGGCGTAGTCATAGCACAAAAATTCGGTTGCCCTACAAATAGCCCTCATGCTTGTGTGCAGATGTACCGTGGTTGTGGGACTTACAATTAGGTCAAACTACAGTCACGAAAAGGGTCACTGCCAGACAAACACATCTGCCTTCCGTTTCCGAGCGGTGATTGATCCACTTCCGCAATCCTTGGTTGATGTTCAAGCATAGCTGTACTCTCATTGGGCCAGCTGAAACCTGCATATATCACTGCTGTGTAATCCCCACGCCGACATCTTATTCGTAGCAGAGTGTCCCGCTTCATCCAGCAGGCGCCCCACCTCCGCGTTAAGTAGCGATAAGGCAAAAATCTTTGTAGCAATAGCAGTAGCAGTAGCAGCACCAGTAGCCATGGCAGCAGCAGTAGCAGTGGTAGTATTAGCAGCCGCCGTAGTAGCAGCACTAGTAGTAACCCTAGTAGTAGTAGTAGTAGTAGCAGCAGTAGCAGCAGTAGTAGCAGTAGTAGTAGTAGTAGTAGTGGTGGTAGTTGTTGCTGTTGTTGTCGGCAAGTTCGTCTTTCTTCACCCCAACCTGCAGCCCCAAGTACAGCCCCCAACTCATAACCAGCAACCCCCTGTCACAGAATACATTATTCCAATTGTCGTCACCTTCACCTCGTCAAGTCACGCGGCAAAAAAAGAAGCACGCACCCAGTGAATTCAGAGCTCGACTCAAGAGAGCCGTGAGTAGCACTAAAATGATTCAGAAAACCTCCACAACAGCTGCATGCTGCACTGTTTGACTTACGGTAGTACTAACCCGGATGTGCCAAATAAACTCGCTTTCAGGGGCAGCTGGTTTTCATCAGGACTCTTGTGCTGTTTCTGTGTTTTGCTTTGAGAGAAGCCTACCCCCTACACCCAAAACCACCCAAAGCAATTTCCGAACAATTGCAAAACGTGCCGAAACTTGACGCAGAAACTTGAACCCCCTAATCCCTACATGAGCTACACTCAGTTTTTTCCCCATATGATTAATGGGCATGGCTGCTGATAAGGGAGTAAAAAGGACTGTAGTTGACTACCAAGCGGACCCCTATGTCCACCCTTAGTGGTCCCGTGGTAATCCTAACACTGCCAGTAGCTCACATGTCCCTACATTCAACCCTAAACCCTAAGCCCCTAAACCCTAGACTCTAAACCCCTAAACCCCAAGCCTCTAAACCACCTAAACTCCTAAACCCTGAGCCCTAACCTTCTGAGCCTGTAAACCACCTAGACCACTAAACACACTAAACCCTAAACCCTAAACCCCAAAACCCTAAGCCCCTAAACCCTAAAGCCCCTAAGCCCCTAAACCCCTAAACCCTAAAACCTCTAAACCCTAAAGCCCCTAAACCATAAACCCTAAACCCCTAAACCCCTAAGCCCCTAAACCCCCAAACCCTAAACCCCCAAACCCTGAACCACCTAAACCACCAAAACCCTAAACCTTCAGGTTCTGGGCCTCCAGTACGTCGCCACCTCGGGCGGCCACGTGCAGCAAAGAGCCAGAGGCCACTGCTGGGAGCAGCCTCTGTTTAGTGGTTTAGGGGTTTAGGAGTTTAGGGGGTTGAGGGGGTTTAGTGGTTTAGGGGTTTAGGGTTTCTTGGGTTAAGGGTTTAGAGTAGGGGATGAAGGGTTTAGGGTTAGGGGTTTAGAGATTTGGGGTTTAGGGGTTTTGGTGGTTTAGGGGTTTAGGGTTGGTAGGGAATCCGGGAAAATATTATATGGTGATTATATAGGGATTCTATTTGTTAATCCCTACCAACCACCAGTGCGTTTAGATAGGTTAGGGTTTGGGCTGTAGGATTTAGTCGGTTTGTGGGGGCCCTAAAACACCTGGGTGTCTACGGGGGTTCTTATCAAACCCATCCCGTTACAAGGATTATAGGTTAGGCTTAAGGTTTAGGGTTTAGGGATATTAGGGTTGTAGAACGGAGAACACATTCGCCAGATAAAGCGGCGAAATTGGGTTTATGGGGTTTAGGGGACATGATTATCTTCAAAAGACTCTAGGGTACGGGCATTGGCGTTCAGGGATTCGCGTCTACTGGACGTCTCCTGAAAGAAGCATAACCTAACTAATAACCAGAATGATGAAGTAATTATGAGTTCTGCCAAATTTCCACGCTTGAGTTGAGGGTTTACCCTGAATCCGTAACTCTAAACACTAAACCTGAGTTGCTAAGCTCTTAATTGTGGCAATCCTCATTGCCTCGGCTAGGAGATCATAGGGTGAACTACGGCTGATGGACAGCATCCTGCATTTGCTAAAGGGATCTTTAGATCCCTAAACCCTAAACCCTATACCTGACCCCGTAGAAGACTGATGGAGTCTTCGTGGAATCCACATGAAGCCAGGACGCCCGGCACTGGCGGGCACAGTCTGTCTGATCTCCACACTGCAGCTGCAGGAGGCAGAGAAACGCCGCCCAGGGCTTTCCGGATGACACTAGCCGGTGGAAAAAGTCTCACCAGGATGTTGTCCACATTGACATCGTGGTTTTGCGTGACCAGGGCAACTGCGTGGATCAACTGTGCATGGAGAATGGTCTACCGTCTGATCAGCTTCCAGGGAGAGAACTTAACCATCTTAGCATCTCTTCGTAGGGACGTAGCTTTGTGGAGACATTCTTCACGCCCTTTGAGCTTCTGCAGCCTTTCCAAGCGCAGGGAATCTTCCTGGCGCTGTCTTTGCCGCGCCGTGGCCCGGATTTTTTCTTTGCCATGGTGCCCTAAACCTTTGGTGTAGTCTAGGCTGTGGGTATAAAGGTTGGCATGGGTCGCGTGTGCAGAAATCACGCAGTGTATTTCTGGAGTAGGTTGTTGGAAAGCAGGTTACTGAAAATGGTGACTTAAAAGGTTGTGAGTCCTAGACCCTGAACTAAGCTGTAAACCTGAAAAGGTCAGCTACTAGTCTAGGACGTGTGATCCAACCATTCCGGAAAGAATCTGGCCGTGAAAACAAAAAGGAGTTTGGGCTGTAGGATGATCCCCCACAGATTCTCCACCTGAGCATCCGAAACTCAAAGCTCTAGTCTACGGTCATGACTGCCCGACTTTCAAAGCGCACGCCGCGCACAAGAAGCTCCAGAACCTTCAATCCGAAAACTGGACTGCTGTTAAGGAACTTGCAATAAATCACCAGAATATGGGTATATACAACACAAAAGAGTTTACTTATTACAGTCATTTAGCTTATGTTGCTTGCCCGCAAGCCAGACCAAGCCCTACACTAACAACACTGAACCTTACACCCTAAACCCGAAACCCTAAATCCTAAACCCCAAATCCTCAACCCCCAATCCTCCACCCTAAACCCTAAACCCTAAATCCTGCACCCTAAAGCCTGAACCCAAAACCAGCCCCCTTGAGGTCCCTGAGTTGTCGAGAAGCGCCGCCAAGTGCAGCGGTAGGAGCATCATGGGCTCCACATGGGTAGCATTTTGGATTTAGAGTCTCGGGCTTAGGCTTCAGAGTATAGAATTTAAGCTCTAAGGTCTAGGTTCCAGGGTCTTCGTTTAGGATTTAGGGTTTACGTCCAGGCTTCGGGGTTTAAGGTTTCGGGTTCATGGTTCGGTATAGGGTTCAGGCCTCGGGGTATAGGATTTAGGGTTCAGGCTTGGTGTTCCATAATCCAAGAATTGGACCCCCGCAAATGAACCGAATACTTCTTTGGGGAAGCTAGGAGATTGTTGGGAGGCTTCATGCTTTGAATCCTTTGCCAGGTTTGTATTTTGTCTGTATATAGAGCACCCTGCGAAAGAAGAAACTGCGGCGTAGCAAGCTTGGTACTTTGGGGTTTAGGGTTTAGCGGAGTCTAGGGTATGAACCAAGGGCTTGGGGGATATTTTGTTGCGAAGCTCTAGACTCTTGCTGGCTGGTTTGATGGACACATTCTACATCTCAGGGGCTAGGGCTAAGGCTCCAGGGATTAGCACTTAAAATCCGGAACTAGGCCCTAGTCCTTTGCCATAAGCCTTTGGGTTAAACCACGCCTGAGACAAGTTGTGCCTCAGCCTTAGGAGGAGTCGAGGCGGTGATGCTGATGTCAGCAAGAACCATTCCAAAAACCCTGAACCCTAAACCCTAAAGACCCTGAAACCTAAACCCTAAAAACCCTAAACCCTAAAAACCCTAAACCGGGGCACAGAGGAAAAGCATCCTGCGGAAGCAGTCCTTAATAGGGGTGGCTATATGAGCCTTTGTCTAAACTTCTAGATTCTAGTATGCCCCTTCATAACCCCTAGACTACTCCCCTGCATAACCACCTATACAAAACCCTTTAAGAAGTTTAGACGACTATGGCTTATATAGTTCCATTTCAATGATTATCCAACTGTTAATGAGCGGGGGCAGTACCCAACCTATGTAGTCCTGCAGAAGAATCCCTTCCACCCACAAACTTCTTACGATTGGTAAGTTGTTCCTGGCCTTATCACGGCGTTCTTTTGGTTTCTGTTAAGGGACTTAACTTAAGTTACCATAATGGGTATATACATGTATAGGAAGTAGTATGATTTGCCCAATATAGTAGCTTGAAGTAAGTTCCTTAACAGCAACCCAGACTTTGCAAGGCCGCATTCAGAAGCTGCTGCCGGAGTTTACATGCGGTTGGTCCATGTTCATCACAGCCCCCTACCAAGAAACGCTCCCACTCCAGATGAATACCTAGTTCTATGGAAGTTCAATGATCACTATACGAAGGAAGGAGCATTCACGATTGAATAGTGCAGGGTTTAGACTCTTAATCCCGAATTTTTTGGGAGTACAATAATTGAGGGTTGAGGATGTGGAGTCCGGACCGTTTGATTTAGGGTTTTGGGTGTTCAGGGTTACCAGGTTTGGGGTGCCAGGTTTAGAAGGATTTAGGGTTTAGGACACAAACCCTTGGACCCTAACCCTAAACAATAACTCCCTCATCCTGAGCCGCAACTTTGCCCTAAGCGAACCTGACGAATTTAGGTCCAACAGAACCCTTGAACATGGGTGGTTGCCAAAATTAAGGTCCCTTTTTGGATCCCTAATATAGTACGGCACCTAATATTTAGGGTACCCAAAAAGGGACAATGATTTTGACAACCACCCACATGCTTATCTTGATCCTTATTCAGACATGCTGAGGAACATAAGTGCGGATCCCTCATTGAGAGCTCACATAAGAAGAGTGTGAACACGTCCAACAATGATGCAGCTCTGTGCCCCTCCAGAAAGCAAAATGGAAATCCACGTAGACCCTAAACCCTAAACCTTAAACCCCAAACCCTAACCCCAGACTATAAACCCTAAACCCTAACAGGATTCTTGGCCTTTGCAGCATCCCTTTTCAACTTCCCTTTTGTTGATTAGGGAAGGGTACTGACTCAGTTCAGTCTTGGAACAGCCTAAGAGACGAGTCCTACAAAAGTTTAGGGTTTCGGGTGTGGGGGTCTAGGGTTTAGGGTTAAGGGGTTCAGGGGTTTAGGGTTTCGGGCTTAGGGGTTAGGGCTCTACCTTCCCTGGGCCCTACTCAGAGGGGGCTCGAGAGGTAAGGTAAAAGAAGGTGGTGTGTAGGAAATGAGCATCTCTCAACATAAAAGAGTTTGCAATAGAGATCCTTGAACGCACCTGCTAGTACCTTCATCCAACCTTTTTGATGCAACTCATGGCCCGTGAGCGGTGGGGATATCCATTAGCAGCAATCATCAGTGGCATACCACCGTAAACCGTAGGCCCAGTTTAGCGATTGCATAAGACTCATTGTAGGGTTGAGTGCTCAATTCAGGCATCACGGATCATGAGCGCTGTGCATCACAAAGACCTTATACCTTAGGCCACCCATAATAGCCTACGAGTAATGGCCAATTGGAGCGGCGATTTTTGTTTAGCAGAGCATCTTCCTACTGGTAAAAAGGGAGAATATGCACATCTGTATATATATATAGATATGCATATAGAAGCTTTAAGTTGCGAGTTTAAGGTTTGCAGGGAATAAGGGAAGATGTTATATAGCCGTTATATCGGGATCGTCTTCCCTTTTTCCCTGCGCAAGCCACCGTAAGGCTTGGGCTCAGGACTGCCAGAAGAAAATGGAAGTCCTACCCTCCCAGATGAAACTTTTCCAGGGCCCACCACTGTCATTATGGGGTCTAGGGTTTGGATTTGAAGGGTTTAGGGTTCAGGTTTTATAGTCGCAGTCTGCCGTATTCTTTGTTTGATCAGCATTAACCCTAAACCCTGAAGCGCTTTTTGCCAACTGATGGCAGAAACGTTTGCCGCGCCCCTCGCGCTGCGGCGTTAGGGGTGGGGCCGGCCACCAGCAGAACGCAAAGTCGGCATGGATTCCTACCGCTAAAGTTTACCTGGGCCCCGAAAGTATGCAAAATGATGGCCTTTATGGCCGTTATCTTTGAGGCCATCACTTTACATACTTTCGAGGTTTAGGTAGGGCATCATGATACACTGGTGTGATGCGGAATAGCCGGTCACAAGAGATTACAAAGCATTTCCTGGTTAATACTTGGGGTTTCCCCCTACCGAAATCTAGCATGTGCTTGCTATGGCTTCGCTGCTTGCATCCCAAGGCCTATATTCATGGTGAGGCCAACACTTTGGGGGCTCACTCTCACCTCTAACCCTAAGCACAAAACCCTAAACAGCTCTAAACTCTAAACCCTACACAAACCTAGCAGAGCTTCTGAAACAGTTCAATACCCAACGCGCTAGGGACTTACATAGAGCGCTAATTCTTCATGCATGGGAGAGTTGTCAAAACTGTGGCCGGTTTATAGGGGTACCGAGTATGAGAGGCCGCAGTGTGATATAGTAATATGTACACAAGAATGGACCACGGTTTGAACCACCTATCAAAAAGTGTCCTTAGCTCCCCAAAAGCAGGCTGTTAAATTCCCTAAACCCTAATCCCTAGACCCTAAACCCTCGAGTTTTAGGCGTTGCTTTGGTTCCGCATGTTGGGGCCAGCCACATGCAGCACCCGCATCTTCGGCATGAGGCTGCTGCACCCCCAAAGTAACTGGGAGATTCCAAGAATCAAGGGGACCTCGGGTTTAGGGTTTAGGGTTTAGGGTTGTTTGGGACCCCTACACCTTGAGGGATTAAGGCTCAGGTGTGCTATGACAACGGGATTCTGGCTTCCCAACCCCAAAATATGAGGGCCCTTCTGACTACAATAGGGTCCTGATGTTGCAGGTTGGGGTTACCAAAGTTCTGGTATTGGTTTACCCAGGGGGTCCAAGTACCCAATAATTGGGTACTTGGGTTTTGGGTACTAGTAACTGTAGTACAGGTTTTGGACCCTTAGGGTTAGGGTAGGGCTTCAGAATCGCTTGAGTGCGACAAGCCGTTTGGGTCCCCTCATTTTTGGAAACTGCCAGATCCTAAACCTGCAGATTGGCCTAAGGTGGTCAGGGTGTAGGGTTTAGGGTTTAGGGGCTTAGGGTTTAGGGTAAGGTGGTCAGCCTTCAAGCGAGGTATTTGAGATGATTAGAAAGATGGGGCCAGGGAGTTTCCCTTTGTAATCTTTGGGTCTGTACCCTTGTGTTTGGATGACTAGAGCATGAAATATGGTCCTCAAGTAGGGTATTTGGGGCCCCAAATCAAACGTACAAACCTTAAGGCTTTTGGGTGCAAACTTAAAGTTTTTGATTGGGGTAAGTAACGAATGGAGCAAGCAACTAGGAAAAATTGCTTCGCCATGAGCCTAGCTTAAGAGCCATATGAAATCCGACAGGACATGGCGCCGAGCCCACTTTCACAACTATCTAAACAAAGCTTGCAGAGCATGCAAGAGCGAGACAATCTGACCAATCAAGTCTCAAACTGAGCATCAGCCGGTAGAGAAAGACGTGAGGTTGGCTGGCCCTACAAAAATCTTCTTGTCTACGGATATTTATAAGGATCATATATATGTATATATATAGACACATATGCATGGGGCTCAGGGCAACCAAAAACATAACACAAGTCGAACCTAGCCCTGATGATTGAGGTTGATTGAAGCTTGTAGGTCTTCCGTGTCTGGCACAGGTACCCTCCCCCCAACTAGCATGGAAAACCAGAAGGTGCCCAAAGCAACGGCCAGGAGTTCAGACTATGGCTCAATTAAGAGCATAATTGCATCTTCCTTCTTGGGCTTTAGAATATTTTGAAAGAACGACCCATCTTCAAGAATGACCCACTGCTGTTTCCTCGTTCTTAACAATGACACCCGTGACTCTGGAATCGCTGACCCAGCAGCTCAGACTGCGTCCAAAAGCTGTTTCAAATGCTGGTGGGTCCTGCCATGGAAATTCTGCAGTTTAGCGCCTCGAAATCCGGGTTTCCTAGAGGGTTCAAGTACCCAAACAATGGAGTTCTAGGTACCAGATACTGGACAATCTACATGTTTTTGTGCAGGTACGCGAAAAGCCAAGATTTGGGTACCTGCACCCTCAGGGTCATATATTGGCACCCGTTCCCTGTGTTCAGGTCAGCACAATCTAGCATGAGCACTACTGACAAGATTGCTTCTCATTGCGATGGGGCTTGAGATCCACGGGTTAGTGCTTGGGATGTACCACAGTCCACCACGCCCACCATCTTTTTTTTTATGTCCAAGGGATAAAAGCCTACAGAATGGAGGCCACTGCAACCCTTAACCCTGAACCCTAAACTGCATAATTATTACAAGTAGCCTTGACACACAAGAAGAGACCCTGTAAACGCCAAACCCTCCGTTCGAACACTGGTACCACTAAATGTATAGGGTTTAGGGTTGAGGGTTTTAGGGGGTATATTCAGGCATACAAAGAAATGGAAAAGAGAATGGAACATGAAAACTACCATTTGGTGTTGACACGGGACCCTAAACATAGTGTTGATATGGGCCCTCCAGAAGGGGCCGCTGTTGCATTTAGCAGCATAACGTGGGTCTTCTGAAAATTCATCCCTATGCCATATAGCTGGAGCCTGCATATATATATATATGTATGTATATATATATATAAACTCCCGGTTCTTGTTCGAAAGGGTGCTGCACAGCCAGTACTATAACCCACCCAAAAAGATGTTTTATCCTGCGCATCCCGTCAGTGAACCCTGAACTCCGGACCTTTCTGACGATCTTGGGGTTTAGGGCAACTGCTTCGATGCTATTTTCCAAAGGGTCCATGTAGGCTAAATAATGCAGCTATATAGTATGTGTGAAAATACCTAGACCCTCCACTGATCCTCTACTTGGGCCTAAGTACCCACCGGTAGGGGCCAGATATCCCCAATTAAGGGTACATTAAGGGTACTTGGAGGGTTTAGTATATACACTTGGAGGGTTTTGTATATATATATATACATATATGTATATATCTGTATATAGCTACAGATATACATATGTATATACATATATATATATATGTGTAGAGAGAGAGAGAGAGAGATTAGGGTGGCATGAGGTCCAACCTGGACGGCGCCGTAATTATTTACTAGCGGGGTTGAAGTGACATCAACCCCAAACTTTGATGCCCGATTAGAATCCCGACCAATTCTCTGGTCTGCTGTTAAGGAACTGAAAGTATGCCATTACAATAAGGAAAGCAGATTAAGTACTATATACACATATTATGGTAATTTAACCTAAGTTCTTTAACAGTAACCCAGTTCTTGTTCATACTCTAATTTCCCGCTGGATGGTCAGTATTCAACTCTCTCAACCAACATGGAATCCTGTGCAGGGACACAAGGCAATGCTTCTAGGTCCTTCTGAATTTCCCATAAAGCCCTGACACCTTAGGCCTTAAACGAGAAACCTTCCTTGGAGGGTCAGGGATATCTGGGGTTACTGTCTGGCTGCCTTACACGGGTTCTAAGTATGCTTGCTGAGCCCGACTGACCCTGCAAGTATCTGGTGCTTTGTTGGAAATGAGCGTCTGTCACAGTTTTAATCCGTTTTCGAGTACCCTGTATATTCGCGTCCTATCATGCGGACCTTTGATCCCTAAACCCGAAACCCCACATCGCTAAACCCAAAACCCTGAAGCCCAGAAGGCCGAATCCCTTACACCCCTACACCCTAAACCTTGACTCAGCCTTCAGAGCCCATCTTTGCCGTGCTGGAACTTGGCCAACCTTGGCTACGAGTACCCGGTTTGAAGGGTGTAGGATTTAGGGTTTAGGGTTACAGGGGCTGCTCTAGCACACGGGGCCGCCCCAAATCAGGAATTAAGGGCTCTCACATATAACTAGATCGTACTTGAGGCTTATTGGGGCAAATGCGGCTGCACTGGTTTTAGCGCATATTGGGGTCTTTCGAAATAGGAGGGTACCTATCGTCCCCGAAACTGACATTGCAGTTACTACGACAAACGTCCTAAGCACCCAACCCTAAACCTTAAACCCGAAACCCTAAACCCTTGGCCCCTGGGCATGGATGATGTCCAAGCAGAATTTCTCAAGATGCGGGCCTTAGGGACTCTAGCGATGTATCAGGATCATAGGGCAAGATTCTATGCAAATTTGGTCACGATTCTTATGGTTCCGGATATGTCGACTAGGGTTCCTCATAGCTTAGGATTCTAAGTAGGGGCTTAGGGCTTAGGGTTTAAGGGCTTAGGGATGTCTAAGACTCTCGGCATGTATGTGTGCCATTGTCTAAGCTCCTCGTATCCCCCTTTATAAGCCCTATAGTAGTCCCCTAAATAATCCCCTATATAACCCCCCTTTAAGGAGTTTGGACCATAGCTCATGTGGACTTTCAAATTTTACTTTGGGAGTTGACAGAAGGAGCGCTCAAGCTTTGGCGCGAAGAGGCTAGGGACTGGGTTTCAAAAATTTGGGCTCCCTTTTTGGGGGGTTTAGGGTTTAGGGTTTAGCATTTTCCGATTAGCTAGAGCTGGAAGCTAGCAAGGCCGTTTACATCACCATATGTGTTTGGTATCGCCCCACCCTCTCAGAATCCCTTTTCATTTAACGCTTTCACCGCTATTCTTCCTTCGCTCCCCACCTGCTCATG
>CAJNIZ010004891.1:68167-85311 GCA_905231905.1 Symbiodinium pilosum | reverse complement strand
TAAGGTTTAAATATATATAGGTAGAAAAGGTTTAGGGTTTAGGGGGTGTAGGATGTTTGGAGGGCCCCTGTACTACCGATTTTAAAATTTTGTGGGGTTTACATTGGGCACCCCCTATTCATGGAGACTATCATCTGGGGTTTGGATTACGGCCTGACGTCAAGCAATCGGGAGCACTGCAATCGAGAGGTCAAGGTAACCCTAGACCCTAGGTGGTGGAGGAAGGGGGTCGCTGTGATCTAAACCTTCCACCCTAAACCCTGAACCCCAAGAACGCGAAACGCAACCCGGGACCCTTGAAGGTTTAGTGCTTACTTGCAGGTTCATAGGACTGAGTGACTACTTACAGTTGGGCTTATAACCCTACGCAGAAGAGGTATCCTATACTACAAGGACTGAAGGACCATAACATAAGCAATTATTTAGGCCTCTATATTGAACTGTACAGTACTGGACTCATGGGCTCCCTTGCCACCACCATATACTGCGATAGGTCCCGCTTGATGTGGGTCATGTGAGGATAGTTAGGGTGCATTGAAGCTTATTAAGAGTAAACTAGGAGGGTAGTACAGCTGAGGTAGTAGGGGAACCCATATCCGGCTAAGGCTTTATGGTTTCAGCGCTCAAAACTTTCATTAGGTGCAAACCCTCAACGACGCGCCTTTAGACGCGCACGCAGCGCCTGAGATCCGCCAAAACCCATGGTAGCAAGCCCTGTGCTCCATGCGGGAGCTTCTTAAAAACAAGCGTCATTTGGGACCCTAGGAATATGTAAGCCATAGTCTAAACTCCTAGTATCCCCTTAATAACCCCTAAAATAATCCCCTACATCATTATACAACCACCTTTAAGGACTTGAGACTATAGTACATGCAGGGATTACAAGCGGATGATGGAGGGTCCGTATCAGGGACTATTCAAGCCTGATTCTGAGAAAGTCACACAGAGTCTTCAAGCCGAGAATAACTGGAAAAGTCCGGCAATCTCAGCATCCTAGAGGGCCCTACTGCGGGTAGGTGATAATCCCTGATTTTTTGGCACCCTCACCCCCAAACCTAAATCAGAAACAGTGAGTCAGTAAGCCCATTCCCAGATTTAAGTCAGCTGCTTGTCGCTGTAGTGGTCGGGGTGTCTCGCCACGTGGTCCATCAGCTCCTATCCCGCTCGCTGTAGGTTCGCAGCTTGGGTGTTGTGACTTGTATCCTTTTCGATGCCTTTTTGTCCGCCTGCAGGCGCCTGCAATGTAGAGCTTGGGGTTTGGGATTTAGGGCTTCGCAATTTAGGAGCTACAGCTGTAAAATTTATGAGGTGCATGGAGGACATGAGATCTCATTGGGGAACATAGGTCAGCCCGCATTGGTAGCCATCGTAGCAGTATTGAAAGGGAGATCTTCCAGCAAAGGCCATATTGCCTCTCTCAGGACTTTACAGGACCCCAACTCACACCCTAAACCCCACACTGCACCCTGAACTCTCTCTCAGTCAAGCCTCTGACTCATGCAGCGTGCCTTAGATTGTTTGGGGCTTAGAGCTATTATGGACCCGTTGTTTTAGGGGCTGTGGTGTGTTCATACCCTGAATGCTAAGCCCTCAACAAAATCTCAATGTTAGCAGGGGGAGGGCATGACTCCAAACTGAGGCCTCCAGCAGGCCCGGCATGTTCATATAGCTTTGCGCTTTGAAGGACTCTCACATCAACAAAGATTGTATGCTTTAGTGCGGAGTAATCGTTCTTTCCTTGTTGGGCTCCATGCATGATAATGCAAACCAAGATCGATTGCCAACAACGACCCTGTACACAGTACAAACGGCTAAAAATCCTGAGCCCGAGGGCCGGAGAACTGTAAAACACAAAACCGTGCTACGCTTGCGGGAAAGTTCTGTCCTGGCGCTGACGCTGAAGTTCCGGCGGCAGTTCAGCCCAAACGTCTTGGAACATATCCTGTGGTCGTTGGCTGAGAGTTTCATGCAAAATTAGGGGTGGTGAGCTGGATGCAGTTTAGGACGATTTAGGGGTTAAGCAGTTCAACGAGTTCTGCGTTAGGTTGATAACACACGCTTCACTTGTTTGATGCTCAGCTCTTTTACGTCCAGCCGCATCTAGCTCTACACGATTGAGCTGGGGCCATATGCAGAACCCTGATCTCGAAGCTCTTGGCCCTGAGAGGGGAATAGATCGTGCTCGCACACAAGAAGGCAACGGCCCCACGTTGTATCTTGGCCTCCTTTTATAATGTGCCACCTCGAGAGGATCCCTGTTTAGTATGAGCCGCCTCAAACCGGGGCCATCACGTAGACAGCTTGTACAGGAAATTGGAAGTCCTCAGGGCCTTTCAGCGGTGATTAGTTCTGCGAAGCACCTGGTAGAAGGAAGGTGCGCAGCAAATCCTTGAAAGGAGCCCTTGGAACAACAGACTGTCCCTAAACCCTAAACCCTAAACCCTAAAAAACCCTGCAATGCTCACCACCTCCCTTGAAACATCCAAAGGTCCTGAAGCCATGCATTTTTGAGCCCTCCCCGTACTACGCCAGACGGAAGCCCGAGGACGCGCAGGATCTAATCATGGGGCTACCACGGTTCCCTCAGTACATAGGGATTGGTTTAGGGTCTTGGTAAATTAGGGTGTAGGGTTTAGGGTTGAGGATTTGGGGATTATAGTCCCCTTTAAGTACATAGAATATGGCTTTGGGTATATTTTAATCTATAGGTATGGGGTTCAGGGGTTGAGGTTGTTCGGGATGGTTCTGGATTGTTGGCAACTTATTCGGGCTCGTCGTTGCCTCTCCGACAGCCTAATCCGGACTTGTTGGCTGTGAGGTTAGGGTGGTGCGCATAAACCCTAAACCCTACATCCTAAACCCTAAACTCTAAACCCTAAACCCCAAACCCTAAACCCTGAACCTTACGGGGGGGAGGAGACCATGGTAGTCAAATGATCTAAGGTGCACCCAGACATTTCATGCAACAAGTTTCGGGATTTTCGGGGGGTCCAAGGAGGAATCCCGTACTAGTCCCGGATAACCTCCGTGAAAAAATCCAAGATTCATTCCTTTATACCCTACTCACCAACCTAAACTTTAAACCCTTATAAACCCTAAAACCCTAAACCCTAAACCTCAAGCCCTAAATCCGAAACCCTAAACTTCAGGTCAGGGGCCCTAAGCCCTAGACCTATAAGATTGGAGTGCAGGCACTGAAGGCGAGGCCCCCAAGTCCTTCACAGGCGCAAAGGGCTTGTTCTCTGCAACTTTCAGCGCATCCATCAGCTCCTGGCTCCAGCTGATCCCACACAGCTGAAGGTTTAGCACTTGAGGTTAGGGTTTAGGGTTTAGGGTGATCTACCTGAACACCAGAAAATAGGTAGAATGATTGCCTTTTGGGCTATATTTAAGAGTTTTGGGCTATTATTTTAACTTTTTGGGGGGCTTAGGTAGTACTTGAGGCTTGCTTGCAGGCTTAGAGTTTACAGATTTAGGTCTTCAGGGTTTAGGGCTTAGGTTTTCCTAGTTCTTGGTCCTAGCTTTGGGCAGAAAGGATCCCCGTATAATCCCATGGTAGTTTCCACAAATAGGGGGAATCCCAATATAGACCAGGTGCGCCTTCTGGAAATTCCAGAACGTATGAGACAGTCGCTCCTATACTACTCCATACATGACCCTCTTTAGGGAGTTTAGGCTACAGCTCATTTGAGAGTCTCTACTTCCGCTCCCCGACTCCGAAATGAGGACCAGCAAGCTATGGGTCCATCATAGAGGGTAGGGTTTAGGGTTCAGGGTTGAGGGTTAAGGGTTCAGGGTTCATGGTTTAGGGTTTAGGGGGCCCTTAACCGTGTTTAGCCTCACAAGGCCTAGGTTGAATGATGAAGGTGCTCGCCCAAAACTAACATGGCACCCCACAGAGCCTTCTGGATTCAGGGTTTAGGGTTTAGCGCTTAGTGTTTATAGGTAGCAATCCCTTTGGGGGTTCCGCGTGATTTTGGGGCTGCATGTTTGATTTGGTTTTAGGGCTTTGGTTGCAGGGTTTAGGTTTTAGGGCTTATGTTGTAGGGTTTAGGGTTTAGGATTTAGCGTTTAATGTTTCCAGATTTTAGGGCGTACTTCATGGGGAGGGGGCCTGATAATAAGGATTTCTTGGTGTCTGGATGGGGGTTTCCCAATTTAACGAAACTACCGGATACATTCCGTGCATGGCGATTCACAAGAATCTGCAAACAATTTCTGTATGCCCAGCCCTTCATTCATGCATAATTCTACCCTAAACACCCACATTTAGGGACCCAAAGCCCCTGTTTAAGGGTATAAGGAGGGTTCTGGTACTTAGGCCCCTTGTCCAGAACCTTGATACATCTGTCCTGCCGAAAACTTGACACCCTAAAACCCTTAGTTAAAGTCTGAATCTCTGAAGAGTGGAAGAATCAGCACTAGAACCCCAAACTTAAAACGCAAAGGCCCAAAATCCTAAAACCCTAACCCTCAACAGTATAGACCCTAAACCATGACACCCTAAGGCATGTGCACAGCCTGGAAACTCAAAGGCAAGCTCCTGGCGGTAGGAAGCCTGTAATTCTTCGTCCTGGGCATCGTCCCACATGCCGGCGTCCTGCTCCACATTGGATATGAAAGGTTCTTCACGTAAAACATTTTAGAGAGTAGAAGCTAAAGCTTGACGTTTTTGGATTTGGGGTTCAGGCTTACGGTCTCTAGACTGTGGAACTTTGCGCGGTTTAGTTCTAAGGACTTCGGGTCTAGCTTTTTTACCCTAAAGGTCCAAGCGCCTAATAATCATATACTTCCCCAAAACCTACACTAGAATTAGTATTACGCAAAACCCAAATACCTAATTATTGGGTACTTGGACGCTCTGGGTTGGAGCTTGAAGATTAGAAGGTGAGCGTTCATCAGAATAAGGGTCGCCTAATGTCACGTATGCTCTCAACACACCAGAAAACTTAGGACACTTCATAGGGATTATATAGTGACTATATAGGGATTGTATGCAACACATAGACGAATGAATTTTGGAAGCCCTCTTTATGGGGTTCAACGTGTGTTCAGGAAAGGTTAATGGAACGGAGCCTTCGGTGCAGTGCTGAGGGAGCGTGACCAGAAGACCTGAAGCTAGCGTTGAACTCTGGTTACATCTGAAGTTGTAAGGTTTGCTCTTCAAGCCTGCTTTTGGTAGCGCTGCTTCGTCTTACAGCTTGTTCTAGGCTACATTCGAATTGATGCTTTTGCTGAGCTGACTTTCGAAGATGTCATACCGGAACGAACCTACACATAACGTCGGTCCGATACGCTCATGCATGTCTCCCCAGACAAGGTCCTTATATAGACCACAATGTGCTAGAATGCTTGTTATGGGACGGACCCCAGGAAAACCATCCAAAATTTTCGAAAACCTCCGCATAGGTCCATACGAACACAACCTACTCCATATGAGCTATAGTCTAAACTCCTAGTATCCCCCTTAATAACCCCTATAGTAGTCCCTATATACTCCCCTACATAACCCCCATTTAAGGAGTTTAGACTATGGCTCATATAGTATGCTAGGAACCATCTCTGCTGGCCATAAACTAGACCTTATCCGAAGCCCAAGACCTCCAAAATTGGTTTAAGGGTTTGGGATTTAGGGTTTAGGGACCAGAGCGCTTACTGGAAAGTTCAGTCTACAAGAAACTCTAGGGCACAAATCCTGAACCAAAAACCTTGAACACTGCACCCTAAATGCCCAACGAATCCTAAACACATCCTCCTGAAATCTCCTGAACCCTCAAACAAAGATCCTAAACCCTCAGCCCTAAACCTAAACCCTAATACCTAAACCATATCCTTTTGACTTTTGAAGCCTGGGGGCATTCTAGGGTAGGCATTATGGCTTAGGACTTAGGGTTTAGGACTTCGGGGCCTTGCTTTATGGCTGCATGGGGCATGTATAAGGATTATATAAGGATTTACATAGGAATTATATAGGGGTTATGTAGGAATTATATGGGGATTATGTAGAGATTCTAGAAGAATTATATAGGGATCAGGGGTAATAAACGCTAAAATCTGTGCAGGTCCAAGCCCTGTTTGGGCTTTCCCCCACCAATACATCCATGTACGTAATCCCTATAAATAGTCATTTCTAGTTCGTTTGTCCATTTAGGGTTTAGGGTTTAGGGATCAGGGTTTAGGGTTTTTCTTCTGCATTAGATCGTTTTCAACCCCCCAAACCCCAAACTCCTGCCTTGAGAACCATCTTTGAGCGACTGATGGGCTCAAGTCCCGAACGGGCCATGCTCCGAACTTTCTCAGAGTCCCGGTACCTGCAATAGGATTATTTTAGGGCTTCTGTTTAAAGACAAGATGTTAGACTTCAGGATTTAGGTCAATGTGCTAGGTATCAGCCTTTATGACTGCAAACAACTGTAGGACATCACCTGCTTATGACTTGGCTTTTCCGCACCTAAGGTGTATCCAGACTCGCATACCGTACCCCTTTTGTAGATACTGCAAATCCTGCATGAGCCTAGCTTACTATAGTACCATACTTCCCAAAGTATGAGATATCCATGGCCAGAAAGGAGTTGTTGTATCAATCGTATGTCCTATGTTTCCAGTGAAGACAGAAAACCCCGAGGCAACAAAGCCTGCCAGCATCGTCGGATGTGCTATGGTGCCCCTGGCGATACCTTCGTTCACAGGGGAAACCCTAAACATTAAGCTCTGAACCCCGAGCCCGAAACCCTAAACTCCAAGCCCGAAGCCCTAAAGCGTAAACCCTATGCCCTAAATCCTTGTGCTGTAGAAGCTGGCAGCTTACCTTTTAAGAACTAAGGCTACAAGGTGTTTCGGAGCGGGGCGTGGGAGGTAGAAGCCTGAGAAAAGGATTCTAGTTGAGATGGGGTTTAGGGTTCCGGGTTCTGGGTTTAGGTTTAGGGTTTAGGGCTTAGAAGAAAAAAGTACAACCATGTAATTTGTAATTAATTAGGCCTCGCCTACGTAGGCTATCAACCCCATAAGCCCACTTTCCACTGCATGTGATCCTCTACTGCTCTAGCCCTAAGGGTCCAAGTACCAAATAACCATATACTTACCCAAAACCTATACTATAATTACTACCCAAAACTGAAATACCTAATTATTGGGTACTTGGACCCTCTGGGTAATTCCGAAAATTAAGCCCAAAATGAAGCCTATAGGCTGGAAACCTTCTCGAATGTGTGCGTTTTGGCCATAAAGGGTTTAACCCAGAGGGTCCAAGTACCCAATAATTGGGTACTTGGGTTTTGGGTAATAGTAATTCTAGTATAGGGTTTGAGTAAGTATATGATGATTAGGTACTTGGACCCTTAGGGTAAGGGCTTAGGATCTAGACTGCCCTGGGGGGACTGCATATAATGGGGTCCCATATTCGAAGAAGGAAACGCTTAAAAATGCAGGGAGCCTAATCCGCAAACCCTAAACCCTAATCCCTAAAGGATCAACTTCTTTGAGGGTTCGAGAGCCCTAGCACTTCAAGCCTTAAGCAATTGACAACTATGTCTTCCCGGCTAAGGACCCTCGGAAAAACATGGGAATTTGACACCGTTTCCGGTTCCTTCTTGAGATTGTATTAGAAAGCTATACTTTGCTTCCCTTATTGGGTTTGCTTTAGTCAAACTTAAAGATTATAGCCAAGAATGACTTAGGCCGTTTTTATGATGACGGTTCGTAAGCAGAAGGACGTCCATACAAAGGAACGATGTCTTAACGTAAATCCCAAGTTACGGACGCAGACCAGACTGCTTTGTTCGGGAAACAATCACATTTTCAAGACACTGATGGTCAACACCCCGAACCCAAGTACCTTAGCCGTGGCACGGACAGGCCTTTAAGTGCTTCAAATGTGGCAGTTTCCCAAAATACGGGGATCCCAATATAGACCCCGAGAATACCATAATCCTTAATATGGGGACCCCCCAAGAAAGTACAGCTAATTTTGGCAAACCCCCATTTAGACTTCGGACAAAGCTAGCGATTGAGAGTTCTGACGTTGAGGTTTCTAGGATCTAGGGCTTTGGCACTGGGGGGGAGATTAACACAAACTGCCCACACAGTCTAGGGTTTGGGTTTAAGGGTTGAAGCCTACCCCTTAAGCAAGCCCTGACCCCTATCTCCCACCCCCTAAACTTGTAGTCCTTCTTCTTCCACCATGTCCTTTGGCATTGGGGGGCTAACCCATCAACGAGCTAGACATGATGAGGAGGGCGCTCAGAGGGTTTTACCTAGCCCCCGACACAACTGCCCATGAACCCTAAACCGTAATTCAAGGATCAGGTGGACTTAGCAGGTTCATAATGAGGATAACATGGAGTCTCATGTGGCTTCTAGGGTTTATAAAACTACATATGCACGTACACCCTCCAAGTAAACGCTGAAACCTAAACCCTAAAGCCTAGATCCAGCGCCCTAAGCACTAAATCCAGAAGCCCTCAAGCTCCCAAGCCCAAACCTCCCATCCTGAATCCTAATCCCCAAAGCCCTAAACCCTAAACCCTGAACCCTAAAGCCTGAACCCTAAACCCTGAGCCCTCAAGATGAGACAAACATTTCAATTCCTGAGGGTGCAAGATTTGGGATTCAGGGTTCTGGGTTTAGGATTTAAGGTTTAGGGTCTGGGATTTAGGCTTTAGTGCTTAGGATTTAGGGATTAAAGGGTTCAAGGTTTGGAATGTAGCGTTTAGAGGGTTCAGGGTTTAGGCTTTAGGGGGTTTCAGGTTGAGGATTTAGGGTTTAGGGGGTTAAGATTTGGGAGCTAGGGTTTAGTTTAGGGTCTCAACACTAAGTTTCCCGACTTCCTTAGTCCCAAAAAGCTCGCAAACAAGTCAGCGAAAAAACCAAACCCTAAGTAACCGTACAAAAAACCTGAAGCCTACACCGTACCCTAAATCCTAAAACCTAAGCCCTAAACCCTGAAACCCACAACTGGTCTCTGAGCTGCGTCAGCAGCTCTAAGAGCACGGGGCGGCCCTCGAGGCATAGGGCGCGCGCCTTCCGACAGTTTTAGGACATCGGGGTTGGGGTTATAGTGGGATAATGGAAAAGAAAATGGAAGCTATAGGGATTATATATGGGTTTTATAGGGAATTTAGGGCATTGGGGTAATAGTAGCACACTGGAAAAGAGAATGGAAACTACTATAATGGGGTTCTATAAGGTTTAGGGTTTAGGGCTTTATTGGGATAATGGAAAATGGAAACAACTATAATTGGGCTATATGGGATTTAGGGCTCAGGGTTTTATTGGGATAATGGAAAAGAAAATGGAAACTACTATATGGGGCTATATAGGATCCAGGGTTTAGGGTTTTGTTGGGGTGATGGAAAAGAAAATGGAAACTACTATAGTATATTGGCGGTTATGTAGGACTTAGGGTTGTAGCGTTTGAGGGCTTAGGGTTTAAGAGTTCTAGGGCTTTAGGGTTCTAGACGTGAGGCTTAGGGTCTGAGGGTTCAGGGTTTAAAGGTATGGGGTTTTAGGGTGAAGGGTATTGCGGTCCAGGGTTGTTAGCGTTCAGGGTTAGCTTTCGCGGTTTTAGGGCCTAAGGCTTAGGATTCGGGATGAGGTAAGGAATGCACGCACAAGACTTGGTAGCAAATTGGGCTGGGGGACTACTACATGTGCCCAAAAAACTACCAATATCATTTTGAGGTCCATTTGAGGTACCATATACTATGAATATACATGGAGCATGGAACCATGATATTGGTAGTTACTTTAGCCCCTACAGTAGTTCCACACCCTTGCTGACTGAATTGGAGGTCCCGGGCTCTCGCAACAGTCTTGATTTTCGGCGGTTCGTATACTGGAGAAAGAGCTTCCAAATCAAGTTGAGGCGCACGCGCACATGAAACCTGTACTTTAAGCCCCAGGCCCTTAGACCCCAAACCCTAAACCCTTGGGCAGACAAGCATCGGTTGTTTACGAAGGATGGCTAGAAACATATTGTCAATTCGGCAGTGGTAGACTGGGAGGAGGTTTCTCAAAAACAATCGTGAATAGGGGCCGCGACAGTCCAGGCAATCCTCACATAACCCTAAACCCTAAACTCCTTTTGGAGCAACCCCATTACCTCCCCATGAACCTCCAATGTACGCCTAACCCTCCAGTCCTGAGTGGTGGCAATGTAAACAGCCGCCAAGTCGTTACCTGGGCTGCAATCGAGATAAGGGGCTTGTGGGCTTCAGGGTTTAGAGGTTTGGGTTCAGGGTCTTGGACGTCTACACACCCGGACGCTAACACGGAAACCAGAAAGGGCCCTATAGAGAATACAGTCCGGCCAAAAGGGGATTATATGGGCTGCCATGTTAGTTTGGGGGAGTGCAGGGGGTTCAGTGTTCAAGGGTTTAGGCGGCTTAGGGTTTGAGAGCTTGTGGTTTTTGAGCTAACTTCGGACATCTAGGAACGCACATGGAGCCTTGTTAGGCGGCTTCTATTCAGGCCTTTGGGCTTGAATGCCCCTAGGAATAGCTACTTTCCCTGGAAGTTTGGACAAAAGTACCCTCCCAAAGTTGCCATGGAACCCCATATTCGGTCCTTGCTAAAACGAAGGCTGCCATTGTAGGACTTCCATGTTAGTCCCGGGAAATATCATTCTCCCTAGTACAAGCAAAGACCAGACAAGACAGCTCATGCGAACACAGCCCCCACATGATCACCTCTCCCTGATAACCAAACCCCTAAACGGGGCCACGGTAGTACATGGGGAGTCTCATTGATACTTTTTGGAGGGATTTCAAGCAAACGCCCGTGTTTCAACCTCGTGAGCAGCCGTTTTTGCTTCATTCGATGGAGCCTGGGGGTTAGGGTTTAGGATGTAGAGACGATAGCTTAAGGCTTGGAGGGTTTGGGAATTCACCGCCAGCATTTCCCATGCGAACCCTACAACGCCCTACGTCCCCCGGTTCTCTCCACCCTGAAACCCTGCCCCGAAACCTCTGAAACTGTAAGCCCTGAACTCTAGAATCTAAGCCTGCAAGCCGAAAACCCTTGAACTCGGACGCTGAATCATGTAGTGATTTCCATCCCGCATGTTCATATCCCCGTATAAACCCCTTGAATGTCAGACTCGACCCAAATGGCAGCCAGACTGCCATCTACGCGTATACATGGCATGCCGTACGCCAGCGCACGGGCAGCAATGCCATCTCCAGCATACTGCTCCTCTCGTTCGGGTATCTTCAGGTCTTAGGATTTCGGGTTTAGGGTTTGGTGCTTCAGGTGTCTGGGATGGGAACTGGTTGCAATTCAACGTAAAAGGGGCCTGTTCGTAACTCAAAAATACAACTCCTTTCGTTTGAGAACAGTAGGGCCATTAGGGTTAGGGGTTTTGGTGAAGATCTTTGGGCGAAGGAGTCGAGTTGACGTTCCAGCGTTTGTGGGGAATCTCTGGATTGCGGCTTGGTGGAATCCAGATTCTGGGTACCGCTCCGGGGATTCTGAGACTTTCTCTGGGATCCTGGAAGGTTTAGGGTCTAGGGTCTAGAGATGTTGGGGCTTATGCAGGCGAAATTTTGAACACCCTTGTCGATGGAAGAAATCTTTCACCACCTAAAAGGCTCACTAAACCCTGAATCCTAAATCCAAACCCCCTACATGCTTGCCCTAAGCCCTAAACCCCAAACTCCGGAATTAACATGGTTGGGCCGCCCCAGGCTGAAAATGATTTGTCCGTCAGAAATTCAAGGCTGCTTCGCCATTCGTACCCTAAAGGTTGGGTACTGCACCCTCCCAGTAACAGTCTATATTAGGGGTCATACTAGGGGCTATATATAATCCTATAACTATTATCCAACTGTTAGTGATGGGGGGCAGTACCCAACCTAAACCCCTAAACCCTAAACCCTAAACCCTAAACCCCTACCTAAGGGGCTTAGGGTCTCGGAAGCCATGAACTTCAGGGCCACAAACCTTGTACACTCCCTCAAACTAACATGGAAACCCATATGTATTATGGTCTAAACTCCTCAAAGGGGATTATTTAGGGGAGTATATAGGGAACTACTATAGGCTTTATTAAGGGGGATACTAGGAGTTTAGACAGTAGCTCATATAGCCCCCTTTTGAAAGGACTGTAGTCTTTACAGGGCCTTTTTTAGGTTTCCATGTTAGTTTCCGGGAGTGTAAAATGGCAGCGAATGATTGCTAAGATCATGAAAAAAAAACCTCCTGGTCAACATCTGGAAGGGCGACGCAGCGCTCACTGTAGCCGCGCCGAGGCTCCAACAGTTTTAGGGATGCAAAAAGGGAGACACCTACTTTCAGAAAGAATCACGCAGGAGCTTCTCAAAGTACACCCTAAGGCCTTATCACTACCCTGGGCACCCTCTGGCTGGCTGTATGGTGATTCTGAAGAGACCTTCCAATGATGATGTGAGCTACCGCCGAGGTTTCCCATGTGATTAAGGGGAAAAGGCCTATATCAAACTACCAAGGGGCCACTATATATCCACTCTTCAGGGAGCTCCTATGCATCTTCACCTGAGGCTTTGCAAACATGCGAGTCCCGCTGATAAACAGCAATATTCAAGAAAAAAGTACCCCCACTCAAGATGGGAGGATTTGTTTCCGCCTCCCCCCCAAGTTGGACACCAAATATGTACACACAACCAATTGTAAGGCCCGCCATATACGCTCACAAAACCAGAACAATCAAAACCCTCAATCCTGAGCGTTAACCCCTAAAGCCTAAACCCTAAACCCTGAACCCTCAACCCTAAACCCTGAACCCTCAACCCTGAACCCTATACCCTGAAACCTGAACCCCAAACCCTAAACCCTGAACCCTAAACCCCTCTCCCCAGCGCCTCGGCTGGGGTTGAGATGGCCCAGCCATTATTTCGACAAATGAATATGACCTTTCTTTGAGTTTATTACCATTACTTAAGGTTTGGGGGGGCAGATTTTTGGTTTTTTTGATGATGAATTAAGGAAAGATGGGTACCCTATAAGAAATGGCAAGTTTATATGGGCTTGAGGGTTTAGGGTTCAGGGTTTTAGGATTAAGGGCCCCGATCCATGTAACAAGTTGAAGGGCGGAATTTTTTCGGACTCTGTCTCCTTGCCATCCTGGTGTACCCATACGATACCCCTAAATCCTAAACCCGAATTCCTAAACCCTAAACCCTCAACACTATACCGCACCACCTCGGAAAAGACCTCAAGCTTCGGTCCTGAATTCCCCATAGCCCTAGGTTGCGCAAGTTTATGAAAGGAATGCAACTGATAACTTTGGAATAATGTCTCGAAGCGGAACCAGTCAGAGACTAAGTCCTGACCTGACCTGCTCAATATAGCTACTTGGAAGTTCATGAGTCTTAGTAACCACTTTCAACTGGGGTTATAACCGTACTTACAATTGGGGTAACCCCATATTATAAGTAGGGTTATAAGCCCAGTTATAAGTAGTTACTAAGTCCATGAACCTCCATGTAAGGTGTCGCCTTCGAGGGCATCTCGGATTAGGGGTTGGGCGAGCCACGAGACTCCCCACCTTTAGGGCCCCTGTCGCCTGACGTCCAAGCACCTCTCCCTAAGAGCAGGGATTAAGGGGTTTAGAGTTTAATCTGCTGATCTTATGACGGTACTGTAAATGGTATGTAGCATCAGAGTGCAAGGGTCATCCATTTAGCGGAGGAAATTACACCCTGCAATTTTGACGCTGTGCTTTGCTCATTTATGAACACGCTGTAGCCCTTGCGCTGCTTCCACCCGACTTTCGTGGGGGGCTATGCCACTCCTAATCCCTAAACCCTAAGCACTCAACCCTAGTATCCACCGCATGGCAGTAAAGTGGAGCCTCATTGTGGATTCCCTTTTGCTGTTCCTTGGCCTTGAACTACCACCCTGATTAAGGTTCCTTGTTGCTAGGGCCATGCGCGCGAGTCAGCGCTTTAGCGTCTTCCAAAGAACGGCAGGATACTTACTTTGTGGGTAGTGGGTGTGGTCAGGTGAGTTGAAATAAGAGGAGGTACTGCTTAGCCCAGTAGGGAAACTGCATGCCTCGACGCCTGCCTTGATTGAGGATCCTATTCTTGTGAACCGCGTTAAACACTACCGAGTGATGAGCTTCTGAACGAGGGCTATTAAACACCGCGTGCATCATTATGAACTGAATATCACTAAGGGTTTGGGAGGGTAGTTTTGGTCCTCCTGCCCTGTTATACGCCTCGGTGTGAGGGGTAGGTGAGTAGAAAGAAGGCTTGATGCCTACCACTCTCCTGAGGAATCTAACGTAGTAAGCGTCAATCTTAGAGATATGCAGTGTGGTCCAAGTGAGGGCGTCCAGGCGGTACCTAAGGATCAGAACACATGTAGACTGGAATGTTTTCAGCTTATAACCCCGAGTTCATAGAACTATTCCAAACTAAACGGAGCTTTTGATAGGCCTCTTCGGCTAACGCCGCCCTGTGCCTAAAAGCGGCTTCGACGCCTCCAGGTGATCATACTTCCCAGGTCTTAAACTACTTCTTTAGTTGGGACCAGGAAAGACCTAATTTCCCGCACAACGGCAGCCAGGGCTGGGTGCATGCTTTCACAAAAGATTGACATAGCCTAGCCAAGCCTCTCCCTCCCAACGCCAGGTTGCCATCTCATGTTGGAATTCCGCCCATTGCGCAGCTGCTTCTGCAGCTAGGGCAGCAACAATTTCCCGTCTTTCCAGCTGCCAGCGAAGCATTTCACGCTGGAACTACGCATGAGAGGAGTCGGCAAGTGAAGCAGATCCGGATGCAGAACCTCGAGAGAGAGGCCGCAGAAGCTGAAGCCCATCCGGCAGGCCGTTCCTCAGCATCTTCACGTCGGATGGCGCGCTTGGTGAGGTGGTACTGCACAACTCACCGAAGGGGCTGGGATCGACGATGCGTGTTGAAGGGCTTTGGGTTTAGGCTTTTGGGGTTTGAGGTGAGATCAATGGGATCCGAAGGACATGCTCCACATGGATACAGGTCTTAGGGTTTGGGGTTTGGCGCCATGAGGCAGCTCTTCCCTAAACTAAGTTTCCTTAAGGATGGGGGAAGCCGTGATATCATATAGCTGAAAATGACTGCCACTTTGACTCAGGTTGGATTCACTTAATTCGCAGCTTGAGCGGGGTCTATCCAAGACATATTAAGCAGCGTAAATTGAGCAGCTAACTTTCACAGCCCCCTATTCCTGATCCCTGAGCCTCAACCACTATCCCCCATAACCCTAGAACCCTAAGCCCTAAACCCTTTCTTATCCCTTTACAACCTCACAGGTCAGAGCCTCAATGAAACCTTCCCACCCTGAGGCTACCACCTGTGCCTGGAGCGTCGCCGCAAAATTCCTCAGGTTGTTCAGGGCTTAATCCTGAAGCCATAAACCCTGAGCCCTAAAATCCTAAACCTTAAACCCATTACCCTAAAAACCAAAAACACTAGAGAGAGAAAGAGAGAGAGCAAGATAGGGATCCACCCCCCACTCCCGCCTAGGCAACAGTCAGTTGAGGAAGGAATTCTTGCAGTATCCACACCGCCTAGTTGCTATGAATGTCACTATTCTAGGGACCTTAGGATTTGAGGAATTCTTGCAGTATCCACACCGCCTAGTTGCTATAAATGTCACTATTCTAGGGACCTTAGGATTTGGGGCTTCTCGGCTGCTAAGGGTGTTCATGGTGTACGGCTTAGGGCTCGCCAATTGAACTGATTCCCGAACTAAGGGTCCCGCCCAAGAAATCTGCAGGGGTTCTTGCAAGAATGCGGTTCCCTGGGCTTCACAAAACCCTAAACCCTAAACCCTACCCTGAATCCTATTCCCTGGGTTTGGGTGTGAAGGCATCAAGTTGCTCAGCTGTTCCTGCCGCGGGCTTTGTTCTGCTTCAAGGCAATGAGTAAATAGGTTACGAATGGAAAGTAACATTGGAACTGCTTTTTTAGGGTTTACGGTTCAGGGTCTAGAGTACATAGGTTAATGACAGGGATGACTGGGCCACAATGGGCCTACAGAGGTTGTAAGTATACTTTCTCAGACTTACTCAGTCCCACTGATTCTCCAAGTGGAACTTGTAGCGCCTTAAACATATAGACCCCCTTAAGTAGATGGAATATGGCTTTGGGTACGCTTAACAGCTATGGGTTTACCTAGACTTCCAGACACCTCTAACACAGGCTGCAGCCTCCCTCCAACAACAAAGGAACCCCATAGTGCCGCCATTTAAACGGATGGGAAAGTTTGAGGGGGGCCTGGAAGAAAACCCTGGTTCTAAAACCCTACAACATTATTCCCCATCCCCCTACAACTCCACAATCCTAAACGTCTAAACATCTAAACCCTAAACATCCTGGCTCCGCTCTTCCTTGGTAACCCTTTACTAGGAAGGCCTTGAGTCAACGGGGCCCTGAGAGGGAGGCTTAGGAGGGTTTAGTAAGTAGGCTTGGGGTTTAGGGTTCCCAAAATTAGGGTGCTATTTTTGGTATCCATAAATATTAGGTGCCGCAATATAATTTAGAACCACAAAGGGCCCAGAATTTTGACAACACCCCATATTTCTAGCCGCTATAAGCTCTTCCACAGCTCCAATTGTCTCCACTACTTACCTACGACCCTGACCCCTAATTTGGGGGGGGAATTTGAGAACCCCAATACACAATAATCCTTATAGTAGGGACCCTCAAAATGGAGGGGCCCCTGATTTTCGGAAACCCGCAACCCGGTTTGTCCCTACGTCTTTCTACATACCTCTACATACACATACCCTCAGACAAGACATACCCTCAGAAAAGACCTGATTCTAATACAGAATACACGCCTTAAAGGGTCCCCCCAAGTTTATCTTTGTTTCCCACTAGAGTAACTTAAACCAAGTTCCTTAACAGCAACCCAGCAAACCCTAAACCGCATATTCTAAAGCTGAAATCCTAAATTCAAACCTGGAGATCCTAAGGCCCGAAACCCTAAACCCCAAGGTTTATAGTCCCCCTTAAGTAGGAAAAGTATGGGGTATATGGGGATCTTATTCTCATAGACACATCGCCAATTTCTATCTACTTAAGGGGACCCTAAACCCTAATAGAGTTAGCAATGACCATTTCCATTTTCTAACCATGCCCATCCCCCTATGCCACCCGAAGACCCAAAACCATAACAACCTATAC
>CAJNIZ010004891.1:0-68067 GCA_905231905.1 Symbiodinium pilosum | reverse complement strand
ATGGAAATGGTCATTGCTAACTAATAGTAGTTTCCATTTTCTTTTCCATTATCCCTATACAACCCCAATCTAATCCCTATATTAAGGGGGACTATATCCCTAAACCCTAAACCCCTAAACCCTAGGGGACTATATCCACTCCAAGGCACAAAGCAACGGCAAAGTCGCCCTCCGAAGCCGCCCCCTCCCCGAAGAAGGCCACGCCCACCTCCGCGTTCAACCCATGGGATCCACTACCCCGTGGATCACTAGGGTAGGATTTAGGGTCTAGGGTTTAGGGTCTATAGGGTTTAGGGCTTAGGGTTTAGGGTTTATGGTCTGTAGGGCTTAGGGCTTACTACTTAGGGTTAGATAGGATGTGGGGCTTAGTGGACAATACGAAAGTCAGCTTATGGCTCTCTAAGGATTAGATAGCGATTAAGGGTAATGTGCATAACATGTGTTTAGACCTACCCCGGTGAGCGAAGGAATACAATCTAAACGATACATTTAGAGGTTAGGGTTAGTTGTGGATCTAAGGTTTAGCGTATTGCCCGCCAATAAGGAGAATACCCTAAGTGCTATTTCAACCCAGAACTAAATTGGGCTATTGTTTCCTTTCTGATCTTGGATCCTGCAGGGGTTCGGGACTACCCCTTAAGCTAGGGATACTACCGAATTATACGATGAGAGCTGCTTCTAGTTCCGGTTTTGGATTTAGGCCCCGCCAAATGGAGAATCAAATTGAACATGAAAAGGAACAGAGCACCTCAATTAAGCAATATACCCTACATGATACTAGATCCCTTTCATGTTTACGGTATATTCCTGCATTGAGGGGTAGTGGGCTCTCTGGAAAGCCATCAGAGGTGTTGTATTGAGGGTTTCAGGTTTAGTGCCTAGAGTTTTATGGTTTGGGGCTAAAGGACGTCACTCAAAAACGTTTAAACCCTAGGTGGTGTTTTTCGGTTTGCTTTAAATCTGAAAGGCTTCGGGTCATGAGTTTGTGATCTAAACATCCCAAAGTTCAGTTTAGGGCTTAGGGTTTAGGGTTTAAAGGGTTTCGGGTTTAAAGGGTTAGGGTAAGGTTCAGCTAAGGAATTGGATTGGAAAGTCGCCCATGCTAGAGGGCTTGCAAGAATTCGGGGCCCCGTTTGTGGGTCGTAGAGCGAGGCTTCTGCTAGTCTGGGGTCCGTAAGGGCACCTTTTGTTCGAAAACACCGTGTTTTTTCTGGAAAATGGTGGCTTTGTGAAGCTGACCCCAAACATGGAACAGGCTTCAAGCTTGCAACAAGTACCCAGGATCGAAGCACTGCAGACAAAGGTAGGGTTTCAACGGTTTAGGGTCTGGCGCGCGGGGTTTGGAGTTTAAGGTTTGCGGGCTGGAGTTGGCTTCAAGTCATGTGAAATAGCTTTCAAAGAGAGGGTTCCAACTTCTGAGTCACAAAATGAGCCCCATCATAGGAGGACTGCAGAGATCACCTCCCATGACCTGCCAAGCAGTGCTTAGGATCTGCGTTTCAGTGTCGCGGGCTTTTATAGGGGTACGGACAGCTTCTGCGCTTCCCCTAACAATGAAGCACCCCACCCCTTGACAACAATTCTTCCCATCATTGTATTGGTATACATCTTGGGAAGAACCATTATTGGGGGGAAGGGGACGTATTATTCGGACAAATGTTGCGGCAAAAGCCATGCAACAATTTGCATACCCGCGCCTATATTCTGTGACTCATGGCAGTTTAGTACGTTGAGTTTAGGGTCATGAATCATGCAGGCTTTTTTCCATCAACAGGAGGCAAACCCTCAAAGGAAGAGAAGTGCTTCCCTGCTCCCATGCGCACCCGATTCTCTCCGGCGATGCGGAAACCATAGCCAGCACCGACGGCCTACAGATTGGGACTTGCTTAGAGGTGTGCGTCCTAGGATTTCAGCTCAAGCGTTTGGGGTTGATACGTTCAGGATTTGGGGTTTGGAGGTCAAGGATACATGGTCTAGGCTTTGGAGATTTAAGGCCAAGGCTTTGGGGCTCAAATTCAAAGAGGAGGTCCTTCGCGAATCAACCCAACTCTCAGCCACATGCTCTTGGAGGCCCAGGGTAGTAGGGATGACGAACAGCTTAGGCTTTAGGAGAGTTTTAAAACTCACTACCATGCATCCACTCCACCTGAAACTAGGATGTCACGGTTTCCAGACACCGCATGCGTGCTTTAGGGTTTACGGCTTAGCGGGTTTAATGATTAACCTACTTCCTTGGTTTAGGGTTCAGGATGGTTCAGGGTTTCGGGGGTTTAGGGAGTTTACGGTTTAGGGTTGCGGGTTTCTGCATATCCTGAAACTGCTGCTACAGGCCAGGCACTCACAGCTTCTCAAGCCTTCACTGCAATTTTCTGGGTTGCTGTTGAGGAATTTGATTTAATTTCCTATATTGGGGAAAGCATATTAACTAATTTCCATTTTTACCCATTATGGTAACTTAACTTAAGTTCCTTAAGAGAAACCCAGTTTTGCAGCATGCCAGCAGGTGACGTTTGCGATTCCTTGCCCGCAAGGACATGAAAAATGGGGATTTCCTAAAGCTGGGGGTTATCTTTGGGGGTCCCCATAATGCGGATTGTAGTATTCTGGGGTCTATATTGGGGTCCTCTTATTTAGGGAAACAACGCCGGCGATGATCCGAGACCTGAGCTAAAACCGAGAAACCGCACTTTCTGAAGCCCGCATCCTTACCCTAAACCCTAATCCTTACATACTGAAACCTAAACCTAAACCCTAAACCTTACATACTGAAACCTACCCCGAAATCCGAAGCCCTAAGCCCCCTGAACTGAACCCCCCCTCTAGACCCCGAACATCCCCACCCAAGATCAAGGAGTTTTCTTGGTACCCTTCGGGTTTGGGTCCCTAAACCATGGAATATGGCCCTTCATAAAGGTGGTTGGGGCCCCCAAACGTAAGCCTAAAAATGTTAAGGGTACAAACCTAAGCCCTAAACCCCATAAACCCCATAAGCCCTTAACCTATAAACCCTTTAAGGGTACAAACTTAAAGTCTTTGACAAGACCAGCTTCCGAATCGGCCTGTGGAATCTGTGTGCCTAGAGGCGACGTGATGGCCTCAGTGCAGGTGCTCGGGGTTCAGGTTTAGGGTCGAGGGCTTTGGGTTTGGGCTTACTGTTCAGGGTTATGTATTTGAGGAATACGTAGGGTTTTCGATTTAGGGCGTAGGATTTCCCAAACCTAGGGGCTTAAGGTCTTGGAGTTAAGGCTGCGTGTTCCGGATTTAGTCTTTAGGGTGTGGGGCTCTGGGTTAGCCGGACTTAGTGAGCACTCAGGGCTCCAAATCCCTAAACCACCAAAAGAAACAACCCCTACATACAGAGGTAATAGGGCCTTAGTACACCTACAACAGTCCCTTGCGTACACATTACAGGGTGGGGGATTGAACAGGAGGAGGGCTGATGATAGACACATATGCAACCCTTGTAAGGGTTGGGGTTCCTGGAGGTTCAAGGGTTCAGAGATTAAAGCTGAGGTCTGAGAGTTTAGGGGTTCAGGGTTTATCAGGAACGGTAGGCGGGGAGTGGGGCACTCCCATATGAGGCTTACATGCTGCCTGTCTGAAGCTAACGTGGTTGGATGAGGTCTGCATAGCTTCGACCAAGATGTAGGACCCCAAAGGCCTCCGAAACTATGCCCTTAAGCTGGGCCATACACCCTAAGCCCATAAACCCTAAACCCTAAACCCACCTAAACTCTGGGCTATGATCCCTGGACGCTATGCCTGGCGCATGCCAGGGATACTGAAAAGCATTTGGGGCCTCGATTTTACGATTCCGGGCTCCGCAAGTTTAGGGTTTAAGGTGCATCGGAGCAGAATGGGTAGCTGACCCTCAAGCCGTAAAAATCGTAAAGCTTATAACTAGCTGCATGCTCCAAAAACAAAAGATCCAAATAAGTTCAACCCTAAACCCTTAAAAGAGCTGAAGCTACACCCTACACCCTTGCATACACCCTACACGTGCCAAGCCGAAACCCCAAATTCTAGACCCCCAGAATCTATAATTCAGACCCTCACGAAGATCTGGAAAGTAGACACCCCCAAGATGGTTCCATTTACTCTTTCTAGGAACCCTGAAATGATTTATTTGGTAGGTCCTCCCAAGAGGTTGATGGTTTAACCCGGGAACCTTATACCCCCCAACCCTAAACCCCAAACCCAAAGCCTGCATGCCGATGCTTGCATCGCAGTAGTGAATTGGCATCTGTCGGCCCTTGCCAGGCTCGTCGAAGCCTCGGTTGGATTAAGGGTTTAAGGCTTAAGGTTTGGGTTTTAGCGCTTAGGGTTCAGCAAGCGCGGCTTAGGGTTTAGGGTCTATTGGTTTGGACCCAGGCCCCGAAGCTTTATGTTTTGATGAAACAAACCCACTATGTACCCTGTAGGTACCCTTGTAAACCCCTTGAATCCCAGTAAAAGGACAAAGCCCATACAAGGGGCCCATACTTCTACCCTGAATTAGCTTTGGCGCTGGAGGGTTTGGTCCGTAGGATCTGGATTCAAGGGTATGGGGAAATTGGATTGGGGTAAACCGCCCAAAGGAACGGTCAACTGCTGAGGCTAGTACCGGGTTGCTGTTAAGGAACGTGAATTAAGGTGCTACAAAGGAACACCCTGTGATTTGCTACTGCTGTCCATACCCACATTATGGAAACTTACACCCTCTATACCGCTATTATTCCTTAACAGCAACCCAGTATGGCATGAAGGTGTGGATCCCAACAGCAGCCGGGAGATAGCATGCGATGGTAGCGGTTGAGGGTTTAGGGTTCCCTATACCCTAAGGGTCCGAGTACCCAATAATCATATACTTCCCCAAGCCTATACTATCATTGCTAGTACCAAACCCCGTAGTACCCAACTATTGAGTACATGGACGCTAAGGGATAGCGGAATTCTTCATTCCCTGCGAACCATCAGTGGGTGTCAGGTCCAGAGAAAAGGTGCGCTGGCTAGGTTTAAGTTTCTGCGCCTCGTTTCCAGACAGAAAGCTTGTACCAGGCTGGCAGATATGGGGGCTTCTCAAATTAATGGTTCTCCCCGAACCCTAACTAAAACCGAAACCCTATCAGGTCTGACAGGGCCAGCCGCGACTGAAGCATTGGGATGCCATCTGCTCGATCGAGAAGCCGCGGTACCTTACTTGTGCAGTTTTGGGTCTAGGGTTCAGGGTTTAGGATTAAGGGTTTAGGGCTTGGGGTTCGGGCTTTAAGGTGTGTGGTTCAGGGTGGCCTAGGAAGTAGGTTATAAACGGGGTGATAAGTGCTTGTAACCCCCTTATAACTCTATAGCCTTCTTATAATAAAGCAGGTACTAGACTCACTAGACTGAGAAAACTGAAATGGGTCTCAAACTACGTACCTCTACCAACCCCTGCATACTAAGCACCCTGCAAGGGGTTCCTCCTTTACGTGAACTTGTTGTAGTATCTAAGGGGAGCCTAGGGGTAGCACAGAGGAGTAGTAAGAGAAAACCATGATAGTTCTTTGTTGGAATACTATTTAACACAATCATTTCATTACCTTTAAAAGTGACTCAGTGCTGCCATCTACTTCCCGAACGCCCACCTGTCTTGCTGGTATAGAGCTGAACAAATGGAAACTACATTATTGGGGATCATAACCATGTTGCAGGACATGTGTCTTTCAATGGTGATACTTCCAGGCTTCCATGATAGTTTAGGAGCAGGTATGAGGTCTCCACATGCAAGTCTCCATAATGTTTTCTTGAAAAGTCTTCTTCAAGCCTTGTTGGATGTGGGGTGTGATTCCATTTGGAAGGGTTCACCCTTTAGAACATGCAGGTATCAAATGTAGGCCGTGGGAGTCCAGGAGCAATGAAAACCTCAACCCTAAGTTAAATCAGTCCCACCTGCCTACCCCCCTCACCAAGCTAGAAGGGCCTCAACCCATCTCGTAAGAGACTGAAAGCCAAGAACAATCTTTTGGTGTACCATATACTAAGCAGAAAGAGCCGGCCGCATCAAGCCAAACTAACTCCCAACAGATGTCAGGTGGAGACCATAAAGTCGGACCCAAAAAGGATGTCACCACACAGTACACAAATCATAGGTACCATAGACCATAATCATATAAGGAATATGGGACCAGAATTTTGGTAATTATTTAGGCCCCTATATTATGTAGCAGTTTTGTCCATGGAAAAACTCTCTAAACCCTAAACATCCTATAGGGTCGGACCCAAGGGTCACCCAAGGTTTAGGGTTTAGGGTCCCCCAAACACCTTGAAACTCTAACCCCTTTCGACTGAAAGTGCGATTTGCATCGCTTGGGTCAGAGCTCTCCGATAATTGGGTTCAGCGGGCCTTTGGTCTGCTAGGAATGAAGGCGTGCAAAAGAAATGGAAAGTACCATAATGGAGTATATGGGGACTACTAGAGGGATCCATTCCTACCTAACCGAAGGCCAGTCAGGGTGTTGGGTTTACCTTCTGAGGTTTCCGGTTCCATGCAAGTTGGGGGCAGTGTACTATCTGGACGAATGAGAACCGCTCATGTACAATCTCAATTCAAGGCACTTTGGTGTGTGTGTGGAGGGATCTAGAAACAGGAGGCCCCAAATGCACGGAAATATAATCCAAATTATGGGGACCCCCAATTTTGGAAACCGCAATGTTCATAAAAGCACCTGCGGCCGATCAAATTTGCCCGTACTGTGCAAGAAACAAATCTTGTTGTCAGAAAGAATTTGCGAAGTTGTCAAGCGAAAGCTCTTACCCTAAGCACTGGGAACATTTTGAAAGCAGAAAAGTCCTTAATCTTCCCTGTAGAGGTTTCAGGCATTACATCAGCGAGTTATGCTTCTAAATCCTCGAGAGGGTCTGGGTACGGATGCCACCTTCAGCTCGCCAGGGTGCATGAAGGTCCCTAGCTCGCGATACTGGGCCCAGATCACATCGTCCTGTTCGCAGCCGAGAGAAAGCAATGAAAGCTTTGAGTGGCACGTCCCAAATATCCATACTGATGGCCTGTGTACCATCTAACCTTGGTGATAAAGCATTATTATTGTGGATATTTGGGAGGTCTAGGTAGGTTTGTGGGTAGCTGTGGGATTTTCTCAAGTTAAGCCCGTTATTCTGCCTGTATTAAAAACCCTAAACACTAGAAATCCTCGACCCTAAACCCAAGGTCTGAACTCTACACCCCGAAATCTAAACCCTCAAACCCGAACCCTAGACCCTCAACCACTAAACCCCTAAATCCAGAACCCCCGAACCTTAAACCGTAAATCCCGACCCCCAAACCCTAAACCCTAAACCTTAATCCCCTTCCCTTTTCGTGCCTATCCTGTAGGATAGATGGGGCTTTAGGGCTTAGAGTATATGGGGGTATATAGGGATACATAGGGATATAAGGATATGTTGGAATTTAAAGGAGGAAAAACAATCTAAGGATACATGGGATGCTTCCGGGATTATAGAGATTAGGGTTTCCCAAAAACATGGGAACCTTTTTGGGGGGCTAGCCGCCATACGGAGAACCATATTTTGAAAGCCTTTATTAGGGTAGCCAATATAACCCTATAGGATAGGTTACAGTAGATGGGCCACTATATTGAGGTTGACCTATGTGTGGAAACTGCCAAATAGCTTTCCTATGCCCACAAATATTTTCTGTCACGGCAACATTGTAAACTTTTTCTCTTTCCTACTGTCAGCAGTCTGCCTTCATCGCTGCCGTGCTGTTGTTAGCATGCAATGATGAAGCATGAGCTTTGACACTTCAAAACCTAAACCCTGCACCGCAGAATAGTGTATCTACTGCCACCAAGGCCTAGGAATCCTAAACCCCTGAACCCTACACCCTCAACTCTTAAGCATGCTTTTTCTAATCGTAGAGTCGCCCGTAGGAGATGCGCAGGGATTGCAAAGATCCTTGCTGTTCTGCATAAACCCTACATCTTGAGCCTTGAACCTGTTTGCAGTATGGGGGGTTTAGGGCTTGGGGTTTAGGGTTTTTTAAATTTAGGGTCTAGCTTCCGAGGTTTAGGGGTTCAGGGGTTTCCTGAAGCCTTGAAACCTGAGCCCTAAGCCCTGAAAACCCATCAACAGCCTTAAAACAACATTTATAAGAAAAAAGGCATCAACAATTAACAACAACCACGGTCCCAACCCTAGCCCCCAACAGCCTGAACTTTAAATCCTCAATTCTAACCCCTAGATCCAAAACCCTGAATCCCTAAACCCTAAACCCAAAACCCTCAACCCTAAGTCGTACACCCATTAAGCCCATTAAACCCATAACCCCTACCCCCTAAGGTATAAACCCTAAGTCCTAAACCTAAAACCTGTCTGGGTCCTTGTGAAGCCCGGCTGCAGGGCCGACCTCGTCAAGACAGACTTCTGGAAGCTTTGAGTTACGTTACTGTAAGGGTTTAGGGCTTAGGGTTAAGGGTTTAGGGTCTAGGGTTAAGGGTTTAGGGTTTAGGTCTAGTAGGGGTTAAGGGAATATGGTTCATGGGAATTGTTTTACCTTATTCCCTTTGAAGCTTTGGCATACGTTACTGTAAGGGTTTAGGGTTTGGGTTAGTGGGGGATGAGGGAATATATTATTTAGGAAGTATACAGGAAGTATCTACCCTTGCTATTCCCTACTGAGCACCAGTAAGTTGGGGCAATTATGCCCAAACCCGTAAACCCTCAGGCTTGAAGGTTTAGAGCTGAAGAAAGTCTAGGGATTCGGGTGTATACGCTACGGTTCAAGGATAAAACGGTTTTGAAGCTGAACCAAGTAAGATTGTAAAGTACTACACCCAAAAGAAGATTATGTGCGCCTATAGTGCGTCAAACCTACACATCCCAAATCTTCACGCCCCGAACCCCTGAAATGCTGCCACAATCTGTAAGATCTGCGCCGTGTCAACAGAGCTCTATATTTACTTTCCGGGCAACCTCACTGAAACCCTCAACCCTAAACACATTCAAGTTAGAACCGTCTTACTTGGCATCGCGGAACTGCTGTAATCACTTGGAAGGTCAGTGTGCTGAGAAAGGAATGGAGGTTAGCACATGACACTGGAACCCGCCAAATTACAAAAGGTTCATGGTTGAGTTGAGGGTCGGGAGTCATGGCGACGTAGCAAGTGCATCAATCCCGCGGAAAACTGGTGTTCTTCTTCAGCTTGTGGAGCGAACAGTATACTTACAGTACTGCAACCAAGTCCCCCTGATCCCTAAATACGAGGCAGGCAGGGGATTTGTGGCATTCTTCAGTTGCAACACCATAGCCAGACAGAACACCTGCCCGCGCAACACTGCTGGGCCTACCCCGTCGCCATCTACCAGGCAGTCAGAACTGTCAAACAATTTGCGCAAAGAAGAACCCCCAGCAAGGTGCAAAAATGACCGCTGATTGTACACAGGAAAAGTTGAAACCAATCTGCAAGCAGCACCTATACTACACCCTAAACCCTAACATGCCCGGTAAGCCACCCTTGTAAAGCCTAAACCCTAGACCTCTAGTTGAAAATCCTTGCCCAGGCGCCTGTGCTGCCTCCTCGCCAGTCCCGGTCATGTAGAACGATATCCTTCCCTCGAGTCAGGGTCAGGTTTTGAGGGATGAGGGCTTACCTGTACCCCAAAAGTAGGCAAAATAATGGCCCCAAATCCGTCAAAATAGCCTAAAAGGCAATTATTCTACATACTTGTGAGTTTTAGGTACAGTTCAACGTTAGGATTCAGTGTTAAGGGATTCGGGGGTTCCTGGTGTGTTCGAGGCTCGGATATTAGGACACAAGGTCGAGATGGAATCTGCTGGCGTTGCGCTCTGGAAGATTCTACGGGAATTCTATGAAAGTCCTGCGAGTATTCCAGAGGGTCCAAGTACCGAATAATTAGGTACTTGGGTTTTGGGATGTCTTGGGTAATAGTAATTATAGTATAGGTTTTGGCTAAGTATATGATTATTAGGTACTTGGACCCTTGGGGTATTCTATGAGCTTCGAAGTTGGAAGCCAGTTAGGGTATAGCATCGCGCTCTTGTTCAGTTAGGTAGTGTGTGTGTGTGTGTGGTGCTAGTGCTGAAGCACGTAGGATTCTACTCTTTGTTACATAACACGATGCCGAGAAGCAAGATATGATTATGTAACCTGACTCTGTATTGACGGCTCCAGTAGAAGAGCATCCTAATAAAGAATACTACTCATTTACTGAAGGGCTATTGTGAATGGTGGAAAACTTGCACCGCCCTATTCACCTTATATCCTTGCAAGTACCATATATCGGAGATCCTAATTAGTGCCACCCATATATACCCTAGTTCCCATGTGATTTTCCATTGCCCGTTTCATGTGATTCTCCATTATTACTAGATTTTAGAAGTCGGGGTAGAAACCCTAAACCATAATATTCCCTCATTGATTCCAAGCACAAGCTCTGGCATTTCATGTCGAAAGCGAAAGGGGATTTTAAGAGCACCCTCCCCCCCCCATGAAACCTGAACCCTGCAGAACACAGTGATTTCCATGTTCCTTGTTCCTTCCTCCTTTGCTACCCTAGGCCTGCCCTGAGTCATGCAGAGTGCCGTGCTTTCCATTTGATTTTCCATTCCTCCGTTGCCTACCGCGCCCCCTAGATCCTCCAAGCCCCTAGAACCCTCAAAGACCTTAGCTATGAGCCGTGAACGCTACTTCGAGGCTCATGGGCTTGGCAAGAAGTTGAAACGAAACCAGAAGCTGCCATAATAGTATTGGGTTTAGGGTTTAGAGTTAAAGGCGAGGGGGGGGCCAGTAAGTAGGTTATGAAAGGGGTAATAAGCAGGCCAAGCCCAATTACTCAAGAGACTTGTAGTCCCAGCCTAAATCCTAAGCTTTAGCCCCCAAACCCTAATTCCTGAAGCCTTAAACACTAATCCCCAATCCCAAAACCCTAGAACATGCAACCTGGGCCGTGGGTCAGAAGACCATATGGACTGTCAGCGAGCTGCAGAGAGCTCATGAGGTTTAGGGTTTAGGGTTGCAGCTTCAGGGTTTAAGGTTGAGGGAATCCTTTTATGGGTCCCCTTGAAGGTTTAGTTTAGACTTTAGGGCTCTATATGCTCGTCGCTGATGGAATGAGCAATACACCTCCCCAAAACCAACAAGGAACCCGAAAACGGACCATACAACGGTTTTGGCCCTTCTAAAAGGGTGCTGTGTGAGGGTTCATGTCAGTCAAGGGTGTATCTGCCAACCTCAAACCTCAAAATAACTTACTGGTTCTTAGTAGGGCCTAGGGTTTAGGGTTCTTAGTAGGGAATAGGGAAAATTAATGTATGGGAGTTTCCCACAATTATGGATACTTTTTTGGGATGAGGAGTACAATATATTGGTGTCTATATGGGGTTCCCCTTATCTAGGGAAACTACAATTTTGATGTTATATAGGCAGTTATACCCTATACCCTAAACCCCAAACACTAAACCCAAAGCTCTATACGATATCAGGCCTAGAATTTCAGGCCAAAGCCCGGAATCCTAACACCTAAGTCTCCAGCTGCACCTTTGACACGTCCTAAACAGTGGTAGGATTGGGATAATGGAATTTTAAAATGGAAACTACTATAATATTGAGGTTCTGTAGGGTAATATAGGGGATAATGGAAAAATGGAACCTACTCACGCTTGACCCGCCCTAAACACCCTACACCCTAAACCCTAAGTTCTACTACTACATTGGTGAGTTGGCAACGCCTGTCGCTGAAGTGAGTTCATCACCTTGTCGATGACGGCGACTTTCCTAAGCTGCTAAGCTGCTGGTTACAGGGGTCCCTTTACAACGGGGAGAGGGTGTGGGGTTTAGGATTTAGGGTTTAGGGCTTAGATTAGGACTTCAGGTTTTAGGGTGGGCATTCGCGTTTAGTGTTAGGTAGTCCATCGCATCCGAAGTGGTTAGGCCAATGAAAATATGAAACATGAAACGGAAAGGTTGCATGCCATGAAGGGGCCTGAACAATTAGAATAGGTCTTTAGCGGGCCTGTCATATGTTAACTCTTAGTCTCAAAATCTTTCGAAGAATTCAGAGGAAGCATCGAACTCCAAACCGTGCACAAGCCCAATGCCTGACTTTAACCCTAAGACCCTAAACCCCAAATTCTTGAAATCTAAACCCCAAATGCTTGAACTCTAAACCCCAAATTCTTGAACCCTAAACCCTAAATTCTTGAACCCTAAGCCCTTACGTTCGAGGCTCCAACCCTTGGTCCGAGAACCCCAAACCTTAAACTCGAAACCGCCAATCCCCTTAGCCCTAAATCCGAAACCCCAAACATTGACCCAGGTTTGGGGTTTAGCGGTTTAGGGGTTTAAAACCCTTAATCCTAATACCCTAGTCCGCACATGAGGCAAGTCTAGGGCTGCTTAGCTGCAGCATGCACTTGTACATCTCCAGGTAGTGCTCCATGCTGCACGGAAGACTGCCAACCTGATAGGGTTTGGTGTTTAGAGATCCGAGTTAGGGTTTAGGGTTTGGTGTTTAGGGTTCTATGGATTAGTGGTTCGGGTTTGGGGATTAATTAGTGGTCAGGGTATAGGGTTTGGTGAATACAGCACTCGAGGTTTTAAAGCCTGCCTACAGGTTGATCGTCTGCCGAGCAAGGTTTCCCCTTTGAAGCCTAATGTAGACCCCCGGCTAATAAACCCCATCCCCTCAATAGGGATTATAATAGGAATCCTAATATCTAGGCCCTTAAAAGGAGGGGGTTCGTAAATCATTTGTCTACATTTGACAACTCCCTGCAGAACCCTGGGTTTAAAGGATTAAGGTTTAAGGCCCTATACGCTAAACCCTAAAGCCCTAAACTCAGTGAGGGGTCGCTGCCGTCAAGCGACAAACCCCGAACGCTGGCCGAGGCCTCACAGCCCGAGCGCACAGCAGAAACAGCGGGTCGCCGAGAGGCGAGAGGTGAGGGAAACCCCAAACCCTAAACCCTAAACCCTTGACCAGTGCAGGTCAACTCACAAGCCGCGCTCACCCCTCCAGGAGAACTCATTGGGGGCCGGCCATACTGGACCTCCCCTATAGCGCGCATGAGCCATTTGCTTTGGTGGTGCTTTGTGGAAGTCTCCCAGAGGGCCTTCTAAGGGGGCCTCCCGGGGGCCTCCCGGGGGCCCTGGCATGGCTGTTCAGGAGGGGCTCCCAGCACACCTCAAGCCCCCCGTTTCCAGAGCTCTAGCTCAAGATGGAGGACATGAAAAAAGGCAGAGCGTCAGCCACAACCCTGAGCTAGTGGACCCTCTTCTGTGTGTTATGAGAATGGATGACTTCAATCTGAACTAGTTTTCGCGAGGACCTTCCAGGGCCTTCGGTTTGCACAGGGCGTCACGCCAGGGTCTTTTAGGGCTCCCCTGCAACAAGTCTAACTGACCACAAGAACTGAAAGTAATTATTTCAGGTCAAAATTCTCGTTCAGCAGAGCTTCTTTGGGCTTATGCGTTGTTTAAGGGAGGAACCCAGGGAAGGACGGGGTAGTATAATTAGGCCTGGCACGCAGACCCATGATGATACCCTGACTCTGAACGACTAAGCTCATAATCAAAACTGCAAGCGCATACAAACCCCGGACATCCCCGGACCGCTAGCGCCTAATACTGCGACAGAACTCCAGCCAAGTAATACACATGGGTTTAGGGTTTAGCGTAGCGTTTAATGTAGTATCCGACTAACCCCTAAAACAAACCCTGGCAACTCAAAGCAACACATTCAACCCGCCCAACACCAATCCTAAAAAAAATGAACTCTACATTCTACACTCTGAAGCCACTAATCCTCGACCACAAGCCGCCAAACACGGTTATCGGGTTTAAACACAAAAGCCCTACACTTCGCGAAGCTGACAGACATGGAACCCTCAAGGAACCGGTTTCTCTCTTAAGTTGGAGGAGACTGGGGACGAGTTCCACAAGGGGAGTGCTCAATGTTATCCCAACGTAGTCTCAAAAGGGACCCCGATGACCGCTTCATAGTCCCAATCTTATTATGGTGTCCCGAATGTCCGCCTGCTTTGAGAAAGCCTCATGCGATTATATTCTTCATAAAGTAGTATAGTATATATGCAAAGCGAGTAACCTTTCTCTATATTGTGGACTACAGCATCTCCGTTAAGAATACCACATGTCCCTTACATTTACCAGCTTTGATTTTTTGTTCCATTGGATTCTCCAGCCTAGCCGCATATTACGGCTCCTACTCAGAACCCTAAACCCCTGATCCCATAAACCCTGTACCCTATAAACCCTGAACCGGATAACCCCCCCCCCCCTCAGAAAATCCCCAACCCTCATTACCTCAAAACCCTAAACCCTATTAAACCCTACACCCTACCAACCCCAAATCCCAACCCTGAACCCAAAAACTCGCAAAATCTGCAATCCCTGCACTCTATACACCCTACACCCTGAACCCTATAAACCCTCAACCCTAAATCCCAAATCCTAAATCCATAACCCCCCTCAAACCCTATCAATCCCAAACCCTAAACCCTCTAAATCCCAAACCCCCTAAGCCCCCCCCAACCCTATCTACCCTACAGCCTAATTCCTATCAACCCTAATCCCTAGATCCTATCAACCCTAAATCCTAGACATCTTAAAATTTTCTTTTCGAAGTTGTATAGGGAGCCCGAAGGCCTGCAACCGACCATCCTCGCCGACCAAGCGCAAAACCGGAAGGGCCTACGGCAAGCGGGGCTAAGGTTTAGGGTTTGGGGTAAAGGCTCAAGGTCTAGGGTTTGGGGTTTGGGGATTTGGGGATTTGGGGGTTTTGGGTTGTTGAGGTTTGGGGGTTCAGGGGGTTTGGGGCTTTAGGGTTTGGGAGTTTGGGATTAAGGTTTGGGGTTTGAGGCTTAGGATTCGATGGACAGGATTTAAGGTTTAAGGTTTGGCGCTTGAGGTTCAGGGTTAAGGTTCAGGGCTTGCGGGAGGGGTTTGGGTTTGGGGTGAGGCTGAGACGGGGGACGGGGGCTAAGGTTAAGGGATAAAGCTTGAAGCTAGGGTTAAAGGTTTAGGGACTAGGGCCAGGGGGTTAGGGTTGAGGGTTTGAATCTAGTTGGGGGGGGGGGTTAGGGATTGAGCGTACTCGGTTTTTTCTGTGACAGGGATTCTAAGCTTAGGGTCCAGGGTTTTGGTGCTTGGAGGGTTGGCGGGGCTTGGGAAGTAGGCTAGCAATGAAGATCCCCGATATTTTTGTATGGCTCTTGCAGCCTCTGGCAGCTGATCCTCCAAATGCGTCAGGCTTCTAAGGCAGCAGGTCTGAAAGCTTAGGTTCGAGGGGTTTAGAGCGAAAAGCATTGAGGGTTCAAGGGGTTAACGACTGATCCGTCAGAGCTTTCGGTTTTCGCTTAACCCTAACCCCTAAACCCCAAACCCCTAAACCCCAAACCCCTAAACCCCAAACCCCTAACCCCAAACCCCTGAACCCCAAACCCCTAAACCCCAAGTCTGTGGCAAGCCCAAAACCCAAGCCTTAAACCATGGCAATCATCTCCAACTGAGATTATCACTTCAGACTCCCGGCCCCAAAATAGTCAAAGTCTACTATTCTATTTAGGGTTTAGGGTACTTGCTGGCACATGATTTAGGGGTTTCAGGTTTGGGGGCTTGGGGTTTATGGGGTTCATGATGTGTTCCAGTCAAAGTAATCCCAAAGGACACGTCCATTGTTGCTGCTGCTATTGTAGGGGCTGAGTTATTACCACCTTTACAGCAGACCCCTACCTCTCACGTGTATTCACGAACTGCTCCGTAGCTTGGTGGGGCAACTGCAAGCGGGGCCCCAGCTCCTGCAATAGCGCCTCCACAGGGTCCCTAGCCGTAGCCCCTGGTTCCCTCTGCTGTTCTGAAGGACTGCTCAACGGCCTCCGAGTGCTCCACCACTAGCGTAGTAGACTTCTCCACCCTGTCCATCCGCGCCGGAAGGTGCTGCAGATTATGCGCCTGCTTTTGTCGCCTCTCCAGGTCTGCCAACTTCCTTTTGCCCTCCCCACCTGCCATGATACCAAGCTATTGCTGAGTCTAGGCTTTGAACTCGACAGTCGCAGCTATGATGGATGGTCAAGTTCATATATGTATGTATCGTCCTGTCTTCACAACAACACCTTCCGAGAAAAAAACGTATGAATCAATGTGCGCTCTTGGATTCCCTCATGCTGGGTGTATATGATCATGCAGAAATGTGCATATCAACAGTATTATCAGCAAGTCACTATCTCAAGACCTCTCAATATCTGATTGCGCTCCCCGAACACATGGGATCAGGCATAGCCTTCTGTAAAGAAACCATGGCTTGTGCATATGTACGCTCGAACTTGGAGTTGTTGAAAAGTCCCCCTATCGAATCCTGAATAGGGGCCTTCCAAGAAAGGCTCGCATTGTCCAATGCTGATACTGTTGGGGTCCAGCTTAAACATTAGGCCAAAAACCTTGCTTCCCTCACACAAAACCTTGCTGGCCTGTGCTGGGTCAACCTTGTGGAACTCGGGCTCGTGCACGAAGCGCGCCTGGTGGATCGGGCATGGTAACTCCAAATAGGAGCTGATTCATACGGGTTCGGATGATATGCAGGGCAATGTGAAGTTTCATGCGACACCATCCAAGCTTTGAAATCCCCATTATAATGTGACTTGTAGTTATTGGTCTTGTCCTAAGCCCTAAACCGCATGTCGCTGCCTTTGATCATATTCCTGCTTGGGGCTCATGCCATGATTTTTTCTGCTCATCCTTGTCGCAATAGCATTATTCATAGCAGTTCTGAGGAAACTCGTGCTGGATGTGTCAGTATGAGTACCCCTGCTAGTCCTCTTGCTCCTCCTCCTACTGCCACCATGAACAATACTACAATTGCGGCTGCTAATTACAACAACGTAGAAATCCTCCAGCTGCTGCTGCTGAGATAACATCTGCCCTTGTGAGCCATTGTCTCAACTTCTAGTATCCCCCTTAATAAGCCCTATACTACTCCCCTACATAATCCCCTTGATAATCTCCTTTAAGGAGTTTAGACTATAAGTCAAATGTTTCTATGAGTTCTTGGGTTCCTGGAAGGCCCAGGGCTGAAACTGTCCGTCATACTCCCCTGTCAGTACGTAGGTGCTGTTAATGGGTCCTGGGATTGGTTTAGGGTTTAGGGTTTAGGGTTTACCCCTCATGAGTCCGCTCCCAGAAGAATGTCAAATCTATTAAAAACCTCCTCTACTTGGCACTTAGGACCCCTACTAAGGGTTAAGCCTTTAGGTACATATAATAGGAGTACAAGCGAATCCCAAAGGGTTATACACCCCCTTAAGTAGATAGAATATGGCTTTGGGGGTATTATAATAAGATCCCCATATACCCCATATTCTATCTACTTAAGGGGGACTATATAAGGGTCTAAGGTCCAAGCTAAGTCCCAAGGAGTCCTGTTTTTGGGAAAATTTAGTGGAGCCAGCCTCAAAGCATGAGAAAAGGGTCTCCAGACGAATAGGGCGGAACATTTAATCCAGGAAGCTTTCATTCGAAGGGGAGAACATGAATGTCCCTAAGGATTCTGAGACTCAAATAACAAGGCTTCAGGGCCCAAACACTGTAATCTGAATGGTATTTGGGATCCAAAGCCGTAATATTTGGGTCCTTGGACCCTTGGGTGTGCGTGTGTATGCTGCTGGGGCCCTATTTAGCCAGGCATGCCAGGCTCTACCCGACTACATGCCGTAAAAGAAAAACAGTCTGACATTGTCATTGCTGCGGATGCGACTTCGTTCTGCGGTCAATCATACAATCATTGTCGCAACATCGTGCCTTGTGCTTCAGCCCGGCGAAAGTGGCCAGTCCTCCAATACTGACTGCTGCTCACCCCAAACGATCCCGGTTCAAGGCCGAGAGCATAATGTTCTCAGGCTTTCGGTTTTCAACTTGAGGGCAGCCTCTGCCTTTTGATCCCTAATTAAGAACGTTAGGGGTGGTTTTGAAGGGTTGGCCCCACTACTGTTAAAGAAATGTACTCCTTCCGCGCCTCACACTGCTACTGCTCAAACAGCAACATCAAGAGGGAAATGCCGCACCGCCGCCGCCACCAGCACCAGCAACACAGCCGCCTACACCGCGCGTCCACCACCGCTGCCGCCGTCAGCAGCACGACCGATACCACGTCGCCTTCCTCCATCGTGTTGTCCAATTGCGGCTGCCACTAGCCCAACCTAACTCATACAGAATGAAAACATCATGGTATTTGCAAGCTTCGGAACATCACAGCTACCGAAACACTGGCGAGTTACGCGGCCGCCAGGAAGTAGCATTATCACTCGTATTAGCGGTATCAGTAGTAGTAGTAGCAGCTATAAAGTACTACTGCACCACGAGAATGACGACAACGAGGATGAGGACGACGTCGATGACGATTACTCCTATACCACCATGACCATCACCCGTTTACGACCATCACCAATTGTACTAGAATCGGTGTTCGACCGAACTTTTCGCAGATGTTTTAGGACTGATGCGAAGCTTCGGGGACCTGAAAAGACAAATCTAAACTGTAGTTTCCATTTTCTTTTCCATTATCCCAGTATACCCATTATACCTATTATATGTTCTGAATCATCTCTTGTCAGGTTCGGGTTGAATGAAAAGGGTAGGGGCCAGATGGGTGTTCCTTTAGAAGTTTAGTTGAACGAGCGGTTTGGGGTTTAGGGTTTGGAACTCCTGTGTGCCACAAGTCCCTTTGGACATGAAAGGGGGGCCTCAGCAAGACTTAAAATATCTTCTAGAAGCCATCAACAAGCCCAGACATCCCGATTCATAACCTACATACTAAGTCCCCCCATCCCTAAGACCTAAATGCCGAATAAAATAGTCGATTTCTTTGTCTTTTCCAGTCCTCCATTCCTTACTAAGCCTCCTTGACCGTCCAAGTACGGCGTGAAAATGGGCATTTCTCAAAACAATCCATGTGTAATCCCGTCTAAAACACTAAAACTGCCGTAATTCCCCTAACATGTCCCTCGTGTCCTTGTGGGTCCCCCACACCGAAAACTCACAAATGTCCTCGGGCACCACCGCTGCGGTGGAAGGCGGCCCGCTGGAAGGCTTGCAAGGCCATGGTAGCTGCAGCTGGGCTAGTAAATGTTGCTAGGGTTTAGGGTTTAGGGTTTACCTGGACCCCCCAAAATATGTAGAATAGTCACCTTTTTGACAATTTCGCTGGGTTTACAGCAAATTTGTCACCTACTGTTGGGGTTCAGTTAGGGTTTAGATGATAAGCTTTATGATCCCGCAAACTAGCATGGAATACCATGTCAGCCTGCCTGTGCCTTGAAGGGACAGTATCTGCAAGGACCCCGTGTCGGGTTCCAAGTTTGTTTGGGTAAGTGCGATGCGAGGCTTTCCAATGAAACCCCCAGCATTCTAGAGGCGAATATCTTGTTCCTTACCATAACAACCTCGAAGCCTCTTGCTTCCATCAGAAGGCTGTCATTCAACAACTTGTACAATGGTCGATCTTAGACACCTGGGCCCGGGCTCTTCAAAGGGGCCTGCATTGAACCAAGTGAAAATACCAACGAGGGGTCAAAAAGGTTTCTAGAAAAGAAGTTAACATGAAATTCTATGGAGTCAAGCGGAGAATATACAGATGAAGTCTAGCAAAGGATGAAACATGTGGAAACCTGCTCCTTTCTCGGAGCTTCAGAAGGTTTAGGGCTTCGTGCTTCAGGACAGGGATAAGGTGCGGGCGTTTAGGATTTACAAGGCTTACGGCTTCAGGGCTTGGAGCTAGGATATGACTTAGGGTTCAAGGTTCAAAGTTGGGAAGTCCCTGAAAGCGCGGGGTCCCTGTCTAGAAGTTTTACTGACGGAAATCCTGGGTTGCTGTTAAGGAACTTAAATCAAGTTACCATAATGGGTATATATAGTAAATAATAGGGTTTCCCCAATATAGTAACTTAATTAAAGTTCCTTAACAGCAACCCAGAATCACCGTGCTTGGGTCTATCTTCGATCCGGCCTCAGTTTTTGGCGGCTGCAAAACCAACCATGACCATATGAGCTGTAGTCTAAGTTTCTAGTATCCCAGATAATAAGCCCTATAGTAGTCCCCTATATAGTCCCCTATGTAACCCCCCCTTTGAGGAGTTTAGACTGTAACTCATATGTGTTGTGAGGTTTTGACAACTTTTGGGGCTTCAAGGCACAATGCTTGGAAGTTCAGGGCCTATCCTCTGGGTACAATATTGGGATGTAGAGCAAGAAGGCGAAATCGAGAAAAAAAACTCAGACGCAACACAAGGCATGTTTGCCAAGCATGATTAGAAGGCTGATAGCAGCGAACAACCCACCCTAAACCCTAAACAGATGAGCAATGCCAATATCCTTGCCATGGCCATAACATCAAGCATGGCCACAGTCATGTCCTGGTAGAGGACCCCAATATGGAACCCCAAAAGCCTGTAGGTTTTCGTGACAGGGACTCCGCGTAATGGACCCCTATCTTTGGGAACCCTAACTCCTATGAGCGATTATGTATCTCCATAGGCCCCTATGAAACCCCGACATCCTTTTAAAGCGATCCGTGATTGGGGGAAACTCCCATATAGAATGGCCATGAGAAGAACAAGAAGAAGAGTGACTCTGCCGTGGGAACCTCACAAAAATTCAATGCTAGAGTCTAGGATCTAGGGTTCAGACCCTAAACCCTACACTCTAAACCCTAAAAACCCTAAACCCTTCAGGCTGTTTATTGGGGGGTTATAGTTAGCAAAACTTGAAATTGTTTTCGGGGGCATCCCTACTTGCAGGGTGGGGATGACTTACGAATTATCGGAATAAAGGGGATTTAGGGTTTAGGAAGGTGATGATATAGCTTATAACCCCAAGGGTCCAAGGACCCAAATAATGAGGTTTTGGGGCCCAAATACTATAATATTTATGGTGGTCGGGCCCTAAACCCCTGTTGTTTGGGTCCTTGGACCCTTAGGGAACTGTTGTTCTACAGGATTTTTCCTGGTACTGCACTCAATTGCTAGGTGCCCCAGTAGTACCCCTTTTCGTTTGGGTCCCTGGACCCTTAGGGTAAGTGTGGTCAGAAGTTTGAAGAGGCCAGGCTTTGGGGTGGTGTAGGGTTTAGGGCACAGGAGTTCAAGGTTCAGGGGGGATTTGAATTGCATTGAGGTTTTGGGGACGGTTAGGATTCAGGGTTTAGAGGTCCAGCTCTCAGACTTACTGTGGATGGAGGAAATCTTGCACCAATTCATGTATTTTTCAACCCTGGGAATTGAAATATGTTGGCGATCATGCTATCCTAAACCCTAAGCCCTGAACCCTAAGGCCCAAGCCCTACACCCTGGCCCCTAAGCCCTAAATCCTGAACCCTACACCCTAAGCCCCCAATCCTGGACCCTAAATCCCTAAATCCTAAACCCTAAGCCCTCTAAATCCCTAAATCCCTAAATCCTAGACCGCGCAGGATTCAGGATTTGGAGTTGAAAAGGGAATACAGGCCATCGAGGGTTTAGGGGTTTAGGGGTTTAGGGTTCAGAGGTTTAGGGTTCAGGGTTTAGGGTTCAGGGTTTAGGGTTAGGTTTTTGGAGGCTTGAGTCATCGAGGGCAGAAACACGAACCTGCCTTGTAAAGACGGTTCTTCCAGGCTCTGTACTGAATTTTGCTTTGTTTAGGGTTTGTGGTTTACTGCAATTCCTAGCCAGAACCAATGATCAACGCAGCAATCATTGCGTGGCTTGCAATCGAATCTAGCCCAGAAGCCCTTCGAACTAAACCTGTTGGTTCGGAGGCCCAAACTCGCAAACACCATAAGCCCGAATTCTCAAAAGCACTGAAACCCAAAACCTCCAAACCCTAAATAATAAACTGGGGAACCCCAACATCGAGCCCTACGACGAGCCCTAGGAACCCACCCAAACTATTTGTCTCCTATGGTCAAAAGAAGGAGACAACCCCCCAACAGTGTGATGGGGAAGCCCCTACACCCTAACCCTCAGCCCTAAACCCTGCCCCATACTATATACATCTGCCCCATTATATACTCCCCAATCTCAAGTCAAGGCCTGAACAAACCGTGGTGACTCCCATTGCCTACTCTTTTTGGGCTGGCGGCTGGTAGTGTACCCTCCCTCGCAAAGGCGAGTGGTGAGCAATGGAGCAAGCAAAGAAGACTCTGGAGCAATTTCAAGTGACGGAAAGCGCCGGAACTCGAAAAGCCCCGAAAACAGCGGTGATCGCTACTTGGAGGTTCACAGGAAGTTCCCAGCGAGATTTGAAAAAGGATAGCTACAGGCTCGGATTCAGGGTTTAGCGTGTAAGCTTTTCTGGGGGTCCCGATGGTTAAGGATCATATGAAGTTAGGGCTTTTTTGGGAAGCTCCGTTTCTGCGCAACCCCCCCTCTAGAGGCCCTTTTTCACCTGGCTCTAACAAACCAAAGCCTGAAACGAGGCCATGTTGGTATCATTTCCCATTTAAACCTCTGTTTCAAAACCAGTTTTGGGTGGTGCCTTAAGGCCTTAAAGGCGGGTTCCCTTCTGGAACTGCAAGCGAAAAGGAATCCCAAAGCACCACATGGATTTCCTATGCAAACCACCATCTGAGATGAGGTCGCTTCAATTTGCCCAGTTCAACCCTAAACCCTGTACCCTAAACCTTAAACCCTAAACCCTCGACCCTGAACCCAATTCAACCCTCAAACCCTAAACCGCAACCACCCATGAACCTCCAAGTATGTCATGGCCAGTGGACCCAAGTTCCTCTTGGGCTTAGCCTTCGGGGCTAACCCCATTACCTCGGCTTTATGGATTGTTCCTGTCGATTAGGGGGGACTTGCTGCTAAACTTTAAACTGTAGGTTTTAGTTGGAGACAAGGGTGGGGTTTGAGGTTATGCTTTGAATTTTGTGGTTTCTACGAAATGAGGAATTCCTTCCGGGGGAATCCCTATGGCAAGGATTCTGGCACGTTGGTAACCTGAACCTGGGGAATTATGGTACAATGGCATTCTAAAGTCATGCAGGAGGTTTAGTACCACCCGAATCAACCAGAAAAATAGGACACTGTTAGAATCATGTGAAAGGCCCGTATCGTAGAGCTTGTAGAGCTGACTAAAATTGGCCTATTACATCTATCCCCACTGTTAGCCTACTCACTAACAGAAAGCCCAATACTGTATCCCTTGAATAAGGAATATACCCTAAATCATGATCCTACGTGGTATCATTAGGGGGTATATTCCCGAACTATGGGATACTCCCCTGGCCCCTGAATCTCCAAGTAAACGCCAGAACCGGATAGAGGGGCGTACCTTGAAACCCAGACTCAGGGTTTCGGGGTTTTCCCCTACTACTGTTTGTACTAAAGATCCTGCATGACCTTAATATACATAGTACCATTATTCCCAAGGTATAAGGTGCCGTGCCTAAGGCCATGCAGGATTTTTAGTATCCACCGTACCCCCCCATAAGTTCCTGCTTAGTTCGGGCTATTGAGGGATCATAAAGGCAATTTGAAGTTGTTTAAGAGGGAACCTGGGGGTGGGTACGAGGGGAATGAATCTGTGATAAACACCAAATCTTACTGCAGTCTCCTCAGACCTATGATAAGCATAGTACCAAATAGTACCTTTAATACTTCCTTCCATGTTAGACTATCATGATTTTCGAGAAATGCCTAAGGAGACAACAGCTGATGCCCTAAACAGCCCCAAACCCCAAAACTAGGGTAAGCCTAAACCCTAAGCCCGAAGCCCTAAACCCCCAAAACTAGGGTAAGCCTAAACCATCCTAAACCCTAAACCCTAAGCCCTAAAGCCCTAAGCCGTAAACCCTGAACCCCAAAACCCTAAGCCCTAAACCCTAAACCCCAAAACTAGGGTAGGCTTGGGTGGGGCCTACAAGACTCAGATGTGAATGGCTCTATTGGGATGGAGTATGGGCACAAAAGTTCAGGGTTTAGGGTATAGGTTAGGGTCTAGTTATAAGGTTCAGGGTTTAGGGTATATGGCTTCGGGTTGAGGGTTTAGGGTTTAGGATTTAGGGTTTAGGGTTACCTGCCCTTGTAAACTCTCAGCCGCGTAGTCGTGCCCCAAATGCTCCTTAGCGAGTGCTGCTGCTCAGTTGAGCGTTTGTCTAAAGCCCTAGGTATCCCCCATAATAATCCCTATAAGACCCCCATCCCCCATAAGAATCCCTATAAGACTCCCCTTTGTAGCATCCTTTAAGGAGTTGAGGCTATAGCTCCAGTTGAGAGATATCGGATTCAAGGATTTATCTTGACTTTATAGGGGTTTAAGGGTTTTTATAAAAACCCTGATTTATCTTGACTTTATAGGGGTTTAATGTTTTCTGGTGCTGAAAGACCTTCCGATCTGTATTTGGATCATGGGAAGATTTGCACTAGCATGGCTGCCAAGCGGTTGCCCACAACTTTGGTCCACTTCTGTGGATGGTATTGCATGCGCACGCGCATTCCCAGCTGCAGGAGCACTTCCGAAAGGCCGGCAATTGGCTTTCAACCCTAGATCCTGAGGGTTTAGGCTTCAGGGCTTATAGCCGCTCCTAAGTAGAGAGAATATGGCTTTGGGTATATTATAATGAGATTCCCATATACCCCATATTCTATCTACTTAAGGGGGATTATAGGGTTTCAATCTGTGTACAAGATCTTTTGAACAACTTGGCAATATGCAGCTAGTAAACCTGCCCTGTGCAGCTCCAAAATCTGGCTCAGGATTCCGGCGAACCCAATCCTGCTTGTTTAGGGTTTAGGCTTTCAATGTCTTGATGGTACTCTTGATAGGAGACTTCCTGCATGGCTTTAGCATATTCCAAAGGCATAGGGTACTTAGGGTCCTGCAGGTTTTTTAGCATCCTCCATACTGTAGAAGCCTAAACAAGCACGAACCTTATTCTGAAGTCTATTTGAGGTACCCTAGACCGTGCATATACAATAAATCTAAGTCCACACTATTCGTAATTATCCCTATAAAGCCCCTACACTGACCCAGTCTGCATTTCATGTTCCAGGTTCTTTTCCGCTTGATTCCCCATCATTCGCCATTGCTTGGGGTAACATATCCTATATAGCCCCTGCAACCCCTCTAAATGGATCCTACAACACCTTTAAAGGGATCCTGTAGCAAATCCTATACAACCCCTACAGCCCCTCTAAGGGGACCCTAAACCCTTTAAGGTGATCCTGTACTTTCAGATGATCCTGCAGTTCGGCCTCGGGTTCTCGAAAATACACTACCTGCTGGCTCTAAAGCAGCTGCACATCCTAAGAGCCCCAAACCTGGGCAAAGCATAATAGCTCATACCTAGAGCCCAAAAGTATCTAAAATAATAGCCCTAAACCCATAATAGCAGCCATAAGGGCCATTATTTTACCTACTTTTGGGGTTTAGGTAATGCTGATTTGGGGGTTTAGGGTTCAGTGTTTAGGGCTTAGAGGTTGTTTGTAGACAGTGAGGCGATGGATTTCTATAGTAGCCACCCCTGGGCACAGGCTTAGGGTTTAGAGAATGATCCTGAATCAAAGCCCTTTTGGGTAGCCCTGACACCTAAATCCTATAGTAACTACAACTGGGGGTGAGCTTGTTTGCGCTCGTAGTAAGTTGCCCAGCTAAGCCCTCTTCACAACATGCTTGCATTGAGCCAACAAGACATAGACCTAGGGGCCCAAAGTATATAATTATCATATCCCCCGAAAAAATAATCATGATTCATAGCATAAGAATCCTGCACCCAAACCTTAAACCCTAAACTGTTGTATGATGGACCCTTGAGGGTAATGGTGGTAAGTCGGGAATGAGGTTATCAGGCCTTGGGGATGGTTCCAGGGGATTGTAAAGGGACTAAACAGGGTTGAGGCTCAGGGTTTAGCGATCCGGTCCATGAAAGGAAAACGTCCCGTCAGAATCCCCGTAGATGTCCCAAAATATATCTATACCTTGACCTCGCAGATACCATTTTTCGGCCTCGAAGCCAAAAGCAATGGGTACATAGACTATTAACAAGGTTCCACAATATCCGCTTAGTGATAAAGGTACCCATTTCCTGAAATTCAGCTTTAACAAGGAAACCCCAAAATCAAAAGGGAAAAGGGTACCTGGTTGAAATGGGAATCTGCAAGGTCTAGGTAGACTTGAAGCTCTTAACCTGAAATCCGCCAGCTGCAACCCTACACCCTAAACCCAGAATTTGAGCAAGCCATCATGAAAGTTAATTTGGGGTTTAGGGAAGATTTATGGTTTGGGATAAGGGCAGGCTTAGGGTTCCGAAGACCAAGTAAGGGTTACGTCATCCTGTAAGACTTCGCAGAGCCACTTCCCAGACACCACTGCAGCCCCTAAGGGTTTAGGGTTTAGGGACAGTATCCCCCCCCACCTCCCTGATAAATACACCTCCCCAATGCAGTAGCAGTGTACAGTTGGGGGAATATCATTAGGGGGTGGGGGTGGTTATTATTAGGGATGATAGACTCTGAAGCCTCAACTCTTCAACCTCAGAACCCTATGTCGGCGCTATCTGAGTCTAGCAGCTCAGGAATGCGTGTAACAAGCTCTCGCGCTCGAGCCACTCACCAAACAGTCTGCTCAGACAGGCCAGAATACTGGGCATCAGTATACTCGCTAAGGCGCCTTACATGTTCATATGGGGCTGCGAGGGCCAGCATCTAGAGCTTGGAGAAACGGAGGTCAAGGTTACCCCAAGGGTCCATGTAGCTGTATACTGTATAGTATGTACTTGCGGCTCGAGGGGCTTCCCAAAGGAAGTACTTTAGGCCCACAGAATATACTACATACTATACAGCCACATGGACCCTTTGGGTCTTATATATTGGGATATATCTTGGCTAGGGTTCAGGCATCGAAGAGACTGTCGTACTGTGTACTTCGGCGATTTTGAAAAGCATGCAACATCCTGGCTGGAATCTTGTACTTTGCTGATGGTACTTGTAAAGGCTCTTCTTGAGCCATCGCTGCTCCAACCTACACCCTACAACCGACAACCGCGCGAGTGTTGACAATTTCCACTGCAAGCCCGGGCAAGGTTGCATTGTTTAGAACAGTATTCACTGTAGACTTTAGGGTTCAGGGTTCAGAGGATCCCCGACATGGTCTGCCTCTGCTGGGGTTCATGTCCTCCCTGTAGCGGCTGCCACTCAACGGCGGCATCATTATTCCCGGCAGGCCCTTACTTCGATTCCAAGAAATTCCGTCCTTATTTGGTACTGTATGTTAGCCCAAAACCCCCTAAGAAGAAAAGCATCCTGCTGGCAGTTGTCCCTCCAAACTCATAAAGCCAAAACGCAGCGTTGCAAAACATAGATCGTCCCCATTCAGGCACCACTAACAAGCATGAAAGACAAAGGATCCCTAAACATGGACCAGACATGGAGTGGAGAATGCTCAGCAATATAACCCATTATAGTAGCTTCCATTTTATTTTCCATTATTCCTATATAACCGCAATACAATTAAGGAGGACTCAGTAAATAGTGGAAAGAACTAGAAGCTCTGTAAGAAGCCTGGCGCAACAGCCATCCTGCAAATTAAGCTGGAAAACCCCCGCTGAAGTCTAAGACCTAAAAGCTCACCATGCGACCCATGGCCACGTGTCTCAACCCAAGGAGGCCATCAACTGAAGCAGCGTAAGGGAGCTGACTCTTGCAGTGTCGGACACATGGGCAGCAAGCAAGCAATCACGAAGCCTTTGGACGACTTGCTGCAAAGTCATTGCCTTGACTGGCGCTCCCAGCCCTCATCTTGACAAATTGTGTTACCCATGCTGCACTAATTGATCCATTCTGCTCTCAGATCACATGCCAAACCCAGGTGACACAGCAAATGCTATAAGGGTTTGGGGTTTAGGGTATACTTCGCCGCTGTAAGCTTATGATGAAGGAAGATCTGATGAGTCTGCGAGAAAAAACCATAATCAAATCAGGCCTGGCAAAAATTAGTCAGAACTGTCTGCCAGTGTGTCCCTCTACATCTTACAACCTATGAAGGGTCGAAAGACTGAATTTTGAAAGCAGTCAGCGTTCGCCTCAGCTGATCTGAAGCCTCAATTCCCTAGCCAGGAAAAGCTAAAACTTTCACGTAACGAGAGTCTGGCAATCCAAAAACTGCAAAGCCGCATTTTATCCACAGTTGCGCTTTTCAACTTATGGGCCACTCATACTCAGACCCTCTAAAGGATCCACAAATGGAACCCCCCAATATGAACCCATTACTACATTGGGGAAACTAGGGGATTATTAGGGGTTCCTTTTTTGTGGATCCTTTAGGGGGTCTGGGTACTCATGATGTCGGGAAAACCTTTTGCAAATCAAACGGTTATAGTTTGAAGTGTGCCCGCAGACCCTAACCTGTGAACCCCATTCTTTAACCCTAAGCCTAAGCAGCTACTCGCCAAATAATTAGAACAGTGTCTTGAGGTAAAGCAGACTACATTTACGTAAGGAGTGTGTGAGGATAGTCCTGGTATTCATGCAGGCTTAGTTGCATTGCACCTCTGCCCCCCCCTATGCAAGCACAGTTTTCATGTGAGTTGCCGTGTTCATCTCCACGTCATGCTCTCCTAAACCCTAAACCTAAATTTTAAACCTCTCTCTTCAAGTCTTTAAGTGGTGCTGGCTCAGGCTCCTACACCTTCAACAAAAATACCCTACCCAGACCCCCTAAACGATCCAACAAATGGAACCCCCCCAATATGAACCCATTACTACATTGGGGAAACTAGGGGAGTATTAGGGGGTTCCATTTTTGGATCCTTTGGGGGGTCTGGGTATAGATTCCCTTTGAGCCCTTTTCAATGGACACTCAACATACTGGGAATCATCAGGAGCTCCAGAGACGAGAAAGCTGAAGAACGCGTCTGGGTGCTAGGCCGGCCGGTCCCGTTCCACGCTCATTTGGATAAATACTTCCAAAACCCTTAATAAAGAAATGTCAGGAGCATGTTCCACATGACCATGCATCTTTATGTACAGCACCACCATTTCTGGTGAGGTCGGGTGAGGACACTACAAATTGTGCATAATCGTAATTTCATTGGGTACTATATTATACAACCATCGAAAATACTACTCAAGTAGGGGAAGGCTGTTGAGCTACCGCTGGGCCCTCTGCAGAATTCTGTTTTGTATCGTCACTTTCATGGCCCTAAACCCTAAGCCCCTAAGCCCCTAACCCTAAACCCTTTATGGGGTTTGGGAAGATAGAGGTGAGAATGCTCAACCCAGCCAGCATCCCGCAGTCCCGAGGAGCGTCAACAATTAGAAGCCACTTTGGGGCATCTCATAGTGTTGTGGTCTAGAGACTTCAAAAAGAAAATCTTGCATTTCGCTCAGACCGCAATAACGCGACACTACACTTCAGCAGAAGCCTAGCGCAGGCCAATTCAATGGATCGCGGAGTGTACGCATTGGAGGCGCGAAGCCCTAACTTTAAATCAAAAGTCCTGCATACTCAAAGCCTTCAGCCCAATACGGGGCAGCTTAGCTTACCTTTAAAACACGGCTTATGGTTTAAGGCTCAGGCATGCGGTCTGATTTATATGAGCTGTAACCTGAACTCCTAGTATTCCCCGTAAGAAGCCCCACCAATACTCTCCTATATAATTCCCAAAATACAGTCGCTTAAAGAATTTGAACTACAGCTCACATGGGGTTTAGGGCCTAGGATCATGTGGACGGGCCTTCTGACCCCCGCATTTTTGCTGAGCGCGGCATCAGGCGCGCAGCAGAGGAGAAAAAAAGGAAGCCACGATGGAAAGCCGATGGTTTGCTGGGTGTTCTGCGAACCATCATAGGCACGATGATGGCTTAGAGTTTAGAGTTTAAGGTTCAAGGCACCCTAAACCCTAAACCATTATATGTATTGTGATGAGGATCTTATAATACCTGCCGTAGGCATCCCTTCCCACCATCCCAGCTAGGCATGGGTAGGCTTCCATAACAAGTTGCGTTACATGCCCTTTTCATCCCATGCATCCTTTAGGTCCTCAGGTGCTCTCGCTTCCTTGTAGGTTTGGGGAGTTGGGTCTCCCATTTGGGGTTAGACGAATGACTGCCCGTTGTTAGAATGGACTGCAGGTATGGAAAAGGAACATGGAAACTACTGATTTAAGGGCTCAAGGGATGAAGCAACGGAAAGGAAATGGAAACTACTGTATTATTAGGAGGGGTCACAGTCAGAATCCAATCCTGGATTCCCTACTACCAACCAGTAGGACAATCATGAAGATATGGTGGTTAGGGTAGATTCCGAAGGGGCACCAAGCAGGACAGGCCTTGTCTGCCGTAGTAGCTTTCAGATACTATAGATAAAGCCTAAACCAAAAACCGGGTAACTACTTTGGTTTGCCCTACCCAGCATCAGAAGCACAGACAGACTCCTTCACAGGGGGGGGTGTACAGGGAAAACCAAGGATTCTTAGAGGGTCTGTCCATTCGTTCGCAGTGAAACATGAAGATATAGGGGGTTCTAACTGCAAGGCCACGACAAAACTGAAGGTAAGCAACAACACTTGGGATGAACTAGAGCCAGCGACAGCATGTTCAAATCCACCCGATCAAGCCTTATACTTGAAGTGCACCTTAAACCCTGAACCTGAAACCCTAAACTAAACCTTAAGCCCCCCTAAACCTTAAACCTTAAACCCTAAACCGTCAGCTCACTGTTGCTGGGCTTCCTCTTCCTCAGGATACGCCTCTTCAGCGTAGCCTTCCTCTCCACCCCATTCCTCGCCCTCCTCCAGGATGTGGGGGCTTCTAGGGTTTAGGGTTTAGGTTGGAGGGGTGTAGGGTTTAGGGTTCAGGGTTGAGGGGTGTAGGGGTTTAGGGTTAAGGTGTAGGGGTTTAGGGTTAGGGGTTGCGGGGTTTAGGGTTTAGGGTTGAGGGGTGTAGGGGTTTAGGGTTAAGGGGTGTACGGGAGTTTAGGGTTGAGAGTGTTAGGGGGCCGCTTTGGCTGGGGGTTACAAGAGGATCATGGGGTTTCCGCTCGAGATTCCATCAACGATTTTGACAAGCTCCTACGTGCGAATCGGGGTTGTAAATGTAAAGTGCGGAGTTCCTTGAAACCACTGCTTAGGGTAAAAAGCGTACGGCTTGGAGAGTGGCATTGCGGGGGGGTTTCAGGCTTTGTAGCCCTGAGGGTCCAAGTACCCAATAACCATATACTTACCCAAAACCTGTACTATCACTACTATTACCCCAAACCCAAGTACCTAGTTATTGGGTACTTGGACCCTCTGGGTAGGGTCTTAGAGCTTATGGATGCCTATGGTTTGGAAGGTTCACATAAATTTTAGGGGATGCGGGCTTAGGGTCTGAGGTCGTCAACATGTGCTGGGTTGATCGTATTGTTGTCATATGATGTAGACATTGGGTCCATTTTCTGGGGATTGGTACCCAAAATTTTGCTGGAAACTGTTGCAAAATCGCACATAGGAGAAGCCGCGATAGCCCAAGTGGCGCAAAAAATGCAACCCCAACTCGTATGACCCAAGGCAAACATTCGAAATCCTGAGCCTGAGGCCAGACATGCTAATCCCTTCAAGGTACATCGAAAATTGGGAGGCTCAGCCTACAAACCCAAATTCATGTACTTTCTCTCGTTTTCAGAAGGAGACACGTAATTTATGAACTCCCCCCTGCAAACCCAGAGCACTATGAACCTAAGTCCTTAGCCCCTAGACCTCTAAGCCCTCTACCCCCAACCCGGTACCCCAAGCCAGTGCCTCATACCGAACTCTGAACCTATACCCCCGGCCCTAACCCTTGACCCTCGGCCCCGAACCCAGAAACCTAAACTCCAAAGAAGGTCATGGGGAATTTGTAAGATTACTCATAACCCCTAGAAACCACAGAAAAAAAACCCTAGTTATGCCTGTGATTATCCGATTTACTAAGTCTTTCTTACCCTCGGTCAAAGCAAGGCAGGTCAATCCGCCTCTGCACCGCCTCCATCCATGCTTTTGCCCTGCTCGGGTCCCTTGTTGAGCTTGCCTGGGATCAGGGTCTTGGGAGTTCGGCTTTGGGATTTCGAGTTTGGGATTTCAAGACTTAAGCTTGGAAGTTAGGCTTTGGGATTTCGGGTTTGGGATTTAAAGACTTAAGCTTGGGGTTCGAGTTTGGTTCAGACCTTTGAATTGATCGCATTCATGGGGCTCCCCTGTTTCAGGAACTCTCATATAAGCCCTAAAAGCGTACACCCGCCGCAGACCCTGAACCTCTATCCCTGAATCCCTTTAAGTCCCAAACATTAAGCCTCATAGTATATCATATAGGGATTATCTACGGATTATATAGGGATTCTATTCCCTCATTCAGTACAGCGAACCAATACCAAAAGGGATTTATCCTAAACCCTAAACCCTAAACCCTAAAACCCTAAAATCCTAAACCCTAAACCCTATAACCCTAAAACCCTAAACCGTAAACACATGAAAGCTCACGGATTTTTGCCCTGAAGGATGGCTAGCGCCTGCGACCACCGCGTAGACCATACCCGCAGAGATAAGGTTGAAAACAATCAGGCCGCCGACCATGCCTTGCTGATGGTTTAGGAGATTTAGGGGTTTTAGGGGTTTAGGGTTTAGGGTTTGGGGTTTGGGGTTTAGGGTATTTAGGGGTTTTAGGGTTTAGGGTTTGGGGTCTTGGGTCTAGGGTATTCAGGGGTTTTGGGGGTTTTAGGGGTTTAGGGTTTGGGGTTTAAGGTATTTAGGGTTTTTGGGTTTAGGGTTTGGGGTTTGAGGTCCAGGGTATTGAGGGGGTTTAGAGTTTAGGGTTTGGGGTCGAGGGTGTTCAGGGGGTATTTAGGTTTTTTTTGGTTTAGGGATTGGAGTTTGAGGTCTAGGGATTCGGGTTTAGGGTTTGGGGTTCGGGGTTTAAGGCTTTGGGTTTGGGGTTTAGGGTTTGGGTTTAGGGTGTCAGGTGTAATTAGGGTTCAGGGAAATGATAACGGGGTCCCTTGAAAAGGGGCCTTAAAGAAACATATATGGTGGGGGCTAAGGGGCTCAAATAATTGGAATAGCAGAGATTAAGCGTCCAAATTCTTAAAATGGTGGAGAACCAGTTTGCAAAGATAAAAGAATATTGAAGGGAAGCTTGAATAATTACCGAAATCGTGTTGAGGTCGGTCGGCTTTCTGAGGGACAAGCACCCTGTACCAAATCATACAAGGGATCTAGGACCAGAATAATTGGTAACCATTCGGTATCCGGGCTACCACGTTCGGATTCTAAGGCTTAGGGTGAAGATTAGGGTGAAAGGGGGTTCATGGGAGGGTTTAAGCGGGTTTGGGACAAAAGGTTGGGGTGCGTTGGGATGTAGACTTCAAAGCTAAAGTGTAGGCTTGAGGGTTTGAGGTCAGGCTCGGGGGTCTAGGCGTTAGAATGGATTTCACGGATCAAGGGTTTCAACTCTAAAGGTTAAGTCTCACAGGTCACCTTAGCCCATATTACCCCAGGAAGAAAAGGATCCTTTTTACATAAATATAAGGAATCTCATACCCCAAAAAGTATAAAGCGCACACTTGCAGATGTCGAGCAGAGTCCCCGGTCTGAGACGTGAGACTTGCTACCCTAAATTAAGGACGGTCAAGATACTACATAGACAGGGACCTCAGTCAGGGTGGAGGCAGCCCAGGGAAGAACTTTGAGGGTCTCCTGGGACCTGACGGGACAGAGAAATGGATGTGAATTGTCCTGGAGCGAGGAACAATCAGCTTGGAAAGAAGAGTGTGAACTGGATCCGGAGACAGGAGCACGGCCTTTCCCTGCACGGAGGGGACAGCATTGCCGTAACTGTATCGAGAAAGAGAGTCCGCCTTGAAGCGTTTTCCAGGAACAGGGGAACAAGTGGCCTGAGCCCGGTCAAAGAAGGTCAAGAAAGTATTGGACCATTCAGAGACCAATCTTCTGGGGAGCTTCAGTTGCTCCTCTGGCGTGGGGAGCCAGTATTGTGCCCTGGCGTTGAAGTGGAGACGGGGGGCACCGGCAAAAAGACCTTTGAAGGTCTTCAGATTGACAGGGAGGTAGGTCTGGTATGTGATCGTGAGGTCCACCATAAGTTCAAGGAGACTGGTCCTAGCGTGGGGGTTGCCCGGTTGGTGGAGCCATCTTAGCTCGGAAAGAAAGGTGAGGGCTAGGCCCACCCACCGGTAGTCCCACTCAGGAAAGAGAGGAAGTGGATCAGGGAGGGCGAAGTGAGGAACCCGGGGGACCTCATCTAGGCACCAATCCTGGGACGTGTCCTCTTGTGGTTGCTCTACCTCTGATCTGCTATGTCGTATGCGGAAGGCGGCCTCTGAGAGATGATGTAGAAAACAGGTTGCTTTCCAAGCATACTCCAGGGACTTCCTAGCCGCGGCCTCGGAGTGAGGGGCCAGATCACCTACCCATTTCTTGAGGAAGGACTTGGCCTGATGATCAGCTGCAGCGCTGCCTCGGATCAGGAAGGCATCATGAGAAGAGCACGCTTGTGTGAGCGATCCAAAAAGTATAAAGGATCCCTAACATTGATCCAGTCAAGGGTTCAGTACTACCTATCACCACCTTGTTACTATCAGGATGAAGGTCCAAGTTTTCAGGTCCAGAGTTTGGGCATTCGCCGGTCCGGCCTTGAAGGATATCCTGTCTCGGGCCCCTGGGTTTTGGATTTACGGCTTCGTGCCGCGTTTAGGGTTTCGTTCTGCACGTGGCGAGGTATGCTTTGGGTGTATGCAGGGCGTCCACGAGGATTGTTGCTAGGTAGGTGAGGGCCTATATCCTAAACCCTATACCCTACACCTCAACCCTATACCCTAACTGGCTTAGGCAGCGGGGAACTGCCGGAGACGTATGCGCATGATCCCACAGCCAGAGCGCTTGAGAAATCACTTCGCCCACTCCTGCCAAGCGGACCACCCCCTTAGACATGGCATCCAGATTTGCTTTAGGGCTTAGGGCTGAGGGTTTAGGATTTAGGGTTTAGGGTGTCTTGTGAATACCTTCTCAGTCGGCTGGGCCATTGGGTGCTTCTCGTCAACCGCAAGGTGGAAAAGCAGAAGGTCGATAGTGCGGATGCGAGACGCCTGACTTGCAGCCGGCTACCAAGGGCTTCGTCTTTCGCTCCACTTACATCAGGGGGAAAGGATGATTGCTGCTACTATTGTTATTACCATTATGCTGGATTATCACTATTATTGTTGTTAATATTGTTTCTGTTTTTTCTATTATTAATACTAGCTGCTGCTGCGAGACGACCTGGGATGCCTCCGTCACATGACCCGTCCTTATCACGAGCGGGCACGCTGTCGTCTTGGAAACCGTCGTCCCACTCCACTGCATAAGCATACAGTGCCCAGTTTAGGGGTTAGGGTTTTAGGGTGTTACAGGGCCGGCGGCTCGGGGCCCAAACTCATTCCTTCCGTAGACCTTCAGCATGGGCTCTGAGTCAGCAATACTTGAGGTCGCTTCTTCACGAAGACCCCAGCCATCCCTATTATTACCTACTTGCTAAGTCCCCGCTAATCCTCGAATTATTGATACATGTGGCAATACTGTAAGGCCCGGGTCTGAGGATCCATGGAAACGTCCCTCGTGATTATACTGGCTCTGAGGAAATGTCAGGCTTCAGAAAACGTCGCACTACATGACCAACTTTTGAGCATCGAGTCCTAGAATCTAAGAAGCCCTAAGCCCTAAACCCTTAGAAGCCTAGAAGCTGTTCTATCCTGTGCAGCGAAACATCAGCTTTTGCATCTTATTGGTCCACAGTTGTGGCTTTCCTGAGCCCTAAGCCCTAATCCCTGCAGGCGCCCTTGCCTCAACTCTCATCTGCCAGCAATTGAAATCCAAAACATGGGGTTAAAGCTAAGACCTATATCAGCTTGAAGTCTATTTGAAATACCCTATACAGCAACTAGACAAGGAATCTGGGACCGCAATATTGGGAATCATCCCTATCAAGCCCCTACATTACCTTTGTCTCCATCTCACTGTCCATTTCCTTTGCCATCTGATTCCGGGTTATTACCATAATATTCCTAATCATTTGGGCGAGTACAGTATTTCTTATGAAGACTAACATCACAAACAGTGCCCTCTAACTTGAACTGCTAAATGCTGCGCATCCTCCAGTCAGTAAGGAACCTAAACAGATTTAGGGTTAAGGGCATCGTGGTTTTTGTTTGCGGTTTTGTGACCACGCACCATTCAATTTAGAGAGACCTCAAGTAACTGCGATAAGTCGGGCACGCGATCAACACTTGAGCCACCCATGCTTCAGGCCCAAACCCAATAAACCCTAAATTGAGTATTGGACTGACCGATGCCAGATTCTCCGGCGCCGGCTTCCTTGGTTGGGGGGTCGGGGTAGGGTTTTTCGTCTTAGGGAAAGGGATTTTGGGAGGTGGGGGTTGAGTGTTTGGTGTTGGGGCGAGTTGTTGTCTAGGACTGTGGATTCAGGTTGAGGGTTCGGAGTTGAGGGCTTAGGGCTTAGGGTTGACGGCTGGTTTAGGGTTGACAGTTTAAGGTTTGGGGTTTGGGGGTGTGTTTGAGGTTTGGCACTGGATAGTTAGGCTTTAGAGCGAAGCGGGACGGGGGGAATCCACCATGTTGTCAAGCAGAGTACTGCGAACCCTAAACCTTAAACCCTGAACCCTCAACCCGAAATCCAAGACCCTAAACCCTAAATCCTAAACCCGAAACCCTAAACCCGAAGCAGACTACGTAGCGGGATCAGGTTGTTGCTTTGGGCAAATGAAATGGATCCAATAAGGGAGCCCGAGCAACCCTGAGGGGATCGTTACCAAGTCTGTACTTAGGGCTTAGGGTATAGGATATAGGTTCTAGGATTTGGGGCGCAGGGACAATTAGAATTGTAGGAGGGATTTCTGAATCCTCCAGCAATGTGGGTGGCTTAAATGACCCACATACGATTTGAGGTGCGGATTCTGGTGGAAGTCAACCAAAAAAAGGATGGTAAACCACCCGAAGCTTGGGGTCAAGGAATTGCAAACCTGAGAATTCATGTCTGTTTCAAGCCTGGGGCTTTACCATTTTTACCCTACTTGAAGGACTGAGCCACCTGAGAACCCTAAACAATTACAGTAACCCCAAGACCCACAAGGGTTTACCTTGAACTGCAAACCCTAAGCCCTAATCCCCGACCCCTGCATCCCCGAATCAAAAATCCCGCACCCTAAAACCTGGACCCAAGCCCCATTCTCCTGCTCCCTACTTTCAGATACCCCCAGATATTTCTCTCTAAGCCTACATAAGCCTATGACCCACTTTAAAAGAGCTCCTAGAACCCTAAACCCCTAAACCCTAAACCTCCAAAAACCCTGAACCCCTAAAACCCTAAACTCCCCAAAATCCTGAACCCTGGCTTTCCTGTGGAATCCATCACCCTAAACCCTAAACCCCTAACTCCTAAACCCTAAACCCTAAACCCCTAACTCAAGTGCGGCCTTGGCTCATGTCCTGCATGGGGCCCTGCTCACCCGGCGGCCCTTTCTCACCCGGCTCCCCTGGCAAGGGATACCGTGGATGGGGGTTTAGGGTTGATCAGGGTTCAGGGTTCAGGGTTCAGGGCTTATGGCTTAGGAATTAGGGTTTAGGGCTTAGGGCTGTTCAGGGTTTAGGGTTTGGGCCCGTTTAGCGTTCAGGGTGTAGGGTTTAAGGCACATGGCACCCCGATCATGTTTTCTTTTGTAGGGCATAGGCGACATAAGGTGGTGCAAGATTTCCTCCATCCACATATAGTCCCCTCCCCTGAACATGAACCTCCTAACGACAAGCATTACCCCGGTTAAACTGCTATCGTATTGGGAGTAATCATTATTCATAAGAGCTGTAATCTAAGCCCCCAGTATCCCGCTTAATTAACTCTATAATGCTTCCCTCTATAATCCCTTATAGAACCCCCTTTAGAAAGTTTAGACCCTAAACTCTAGACCCAATATACTCCATTGTAGAACCCATTTAAGGACTTTAGACTGTAGCTCATAAGAGGTTGGATTTTAGTAGTGGAAGGAGATTAAATCTGCAGATGTTTTGCGGCTTCCGAGTCCAGATTTAGGGTTTAGGGTTTAGGATTTAAGGTTTTAGGATCTGGGGTTGAGGGTCCAGATTTAGGGTTTAGGATTACAGATTCAGGTGTACGGTTTAGGATTTAGGGTTGAGGGTTCAGACTTATTGGTGGTGAGGGGTTGACGGTCCATGTGAGCTGTCTTCTACATCCTTCCAGGCGGGCATAGTGCAAAAAATCCAGTCAACTTTCTATCATGTGAGAGTTCCAACAACGCAGGGCCGTTTAGGACGATTGACATATACATGTATACAAAGGTTCTAAGGACATGCCGGGGGGTCCCTATTCGGGATTATCTTAAGCAAAATGTTGAGAAAGCTCATGCAGGTCACAGGGCGAACAAGAAAGAAATTAGAGGGAGGAGGCCGTGTGCTCCTTGTGTGGGGGCGGCTGGGTAGCCAAAGAGCCAGTTCATGCCCGATCTAGCGCCAGGCCCCGTAAGGCAGTACGTACTCAAGCGCAGCTACGCTGCGCATGAGTTTACGAAGGTGCTGCATGTGTGCGCTCTGGATCTGCCCGATACGAGAAGCCGCAACTGGCCCACAAGAAGTGCAGATACCGTAGGAACTTCTGCATGATCTGCTGCTTACTAGCCCAAGCGCGCTTGACCTCGACCCGAGGTTCCGAGGGGAGTCCTTGAGCTTTCTGAGCACCTAAACCCTGAACCCTATATCAGCCTCATCTATCCCTGTATAACCTCTAAACCCTAAGCCCTATATAGAACCCTTATATATCCCTATAGAACCCCAATAGAACCCCTCTATAATCCCTACATATCCCAAACTAAGGGTTTAGGTTTAGGGTTTAGGGCATGAGCTGCCGGGCCGGGAGGTCGGGAAGCTCCTCTGACTTAGGGTGCCAACAAATTCGGAAACCCTTTAATTAGGGGTCTAGGGTTTATTGTTTAGGGTTTATTGTTGGGGTTTCGGGTTTATTGTTTAGTTTTTTTTATTTATTTATCTTGTAGGGCTCAAGCAATTACATGCTACCTTTACCATGAGGCTGTGATCTTTTCTGCAAATGCATCCTTTAGGTGGACCCCATCCTGAACAGTTTAAAAGGCCTCTACTGTCATCAGAGTTATCCCTTCTAGTCCGTAGTACCTGGCGGGAGGTCTAAGAGTCTACCTAATGCATACTAATTCTATCTAATCTCAAAAAAAATGCCCATTCATGCTCTTTTTCAATCCGTCATTTTACCTAAACCCTAAACCAAAAAACATTGGCATTGGGCTGCGGTCTTACGGACTCGTGCATATCATCTGAGGGGTGCCAAGTGTATGGTTAAGGATGTATGGCGCAGGACTCAAGGTATAGGGTCTGGGACAAACATGTACTTCAGTGGGCCCTGGAATCGCGACTGGCAATGCCCAAACCTTAAAAAGAAGCTTTCCATTTTCTTTTCCATTATCCCAATATAACCCCCATATAACCCTATATAATATTGGTAACTATTTAGCCCCTGTAACCATGAACTGCGATCACGAAACCCTGAAGCACCCAAGGCAGCAACCCCCCCCCCCGCCCTGGGCGGCACCTTTGTCACCTTTCGCACCTGCAGTTCCATCTTTGCCTGGCATAGAGGATTTAGGGTTTAAGGTTTAGGGTTGAAGGTTTGAAGTTTGAGGTTTAAAGTTTAAGGTTTAAAGTTGAGGGGTTAAGGTTTAGGGTTAAGGATTTAAGGTATAGGGTTTGAGGTTTAGGGTTTGGGGTTCTGGGTTTAGGCTATGGGTTGATCTAGAGGGTCCTTTGGGGAAATCATTTAGGATCCTATAGGTCTATAAAACAAGCAATTTATAAGGGAAGTCATGCTCCATAATCAGTACTCTCCCCAAAATAGACATATTCAAATCCGTATTATAGGCACCCCCAAAAAGGTCCCCCCCCCCAACCCCATTTTGGGAACAAGGATTCTGATCAACTACTGCTTGGGGTTCTGGTTTGTGCTGAGGTTTAGGGGTTGGCGGTGTGGGCCGTGAGGTTTTGTTGCGCTACCATGTGCGCAGCGCGGTTGTTTTGTGGCGCTTGAAGCAGGGTAGGAATAGATTCTCTACCCCTGCTTGAAACACGACGCATTTGAGATTCGGCCTGCATCAAGCCCGGAAAGCGACATCTGTTAAACCCAAAGTGCTTAAGTCCCTGAACCCTAAACCCTAAACCCATACCTCTGCTCCTACCTTGGCTTGAAATTTGGTAGTTTCCCTAAATAGGGGGACCCCAATATAGACCCCAATATACTAAAAGCCTTACTATGGGGACCCCCAAGAAGGTACTTCTAATTTTGGGAAACCCCATTTGTCTCTGTAGGTGGTGCGGAAAACCATCTGTGCTCCTAAGTGTTACGTGGTGCGCGATTCCCTCCATCCAGTACCATAAGCTCCAGGGTAAAGAGGTCATGCAGGATTGCGTCCATCGACCGCCTGCTTCTCGGCCTTAAGGCACGTCCTGCTGAGATACCCTAGACAAGGAAATATAATCTCAGCCCTTTAAAGGTATCCTCCTTCAGGGTACTCTCTTGGGGATCCTATTGTCGTTCCTAAGTAGCTGAACGTGAGGCCTTGACTCTGGCAAGGTATCCTGCATGTGCTTGGCGGAGGGCATTTCAAGATCATGGTAATGTAGACCCATGATTCATAAAACCCCTCCTTTTAAGGGCCTAAGTATTAGGATCCTTATTATAATCACTATTAAGGGGAGGAGTTTATGAACCAGGGGTATGGGTTACGTACCCGGACAGCCTGCGTAAGTTCTTGCTGCATGAACCCTCAGCTCCCACACTCTAACTGATTTAGGGTTTAGGTTCTAGTGACTGTCCACTAGGAACCCAACAAATCAGCCCGGAACCCTCAACCTTAAGCACTCCTTAATCTTTAGCCCTAGACACCATACCCCTTTACCCTAAACACCACATACCCTGCCCCTGTATGATGCCAATACAGCCAATCCTATATACACCAAGTTTATTGGTTTCCTACTCATGCCCTAAACCCTAAACCTTAAACCCTAAACCCACAAACTCAAAGCCCTAAACCCAAAACCCTAAACCCAAAACCCCAAGCCCTAAACCCTAAATCCCCAAACCCTAAACGCTTGAACTCCTGGAACCCTGGAGGCCTGCAGGGCCTTTGCCGCCTTTTTCGCCTTTGTCGCCCTTGGGCCCAGGTACCCCCCGAGAAATCTGCGCGACTCCCCACCTGGCAATTGCTGAAAAAGGTGTTCCCTTGAGCTTTTATGAGGAGCTTATAAGGGTTAGATGGTGATTTTATAGGAATTTCTATGTGGCTTTTATAGAGAATTTATACAGATTATGTGATTTTGAAAGGGTTTGACAGGGATTCAATGATGATGTTAGAGGGATCTTAAAGGGAGTTTATAGGAGTATATAGGGATTAAATAGGGATTGGAACGGGATTAAATACGAGAAAAAATGACAAGGATTAGATAGGGATTCTATGGTGATTGTCTAGGGATTCCAGGGATCAAGGCTTCCAAAAGTCAGGGATCACTTTATGGGGGTTCCCACAATAAGGATTAGAATAGTTTGGGGTGTATATCGGTGCCCCCTATCTATGGAAGCTGCCAAATTTGTTTGGCTCATTGTAGGTGCGGTCCTGGTAGTATACCGTGGAGCATGGCCTGATTTTTCAGGATTTTACATTAGTTTGTCTTTAGGGTTTAGGGGTTGGGGTCAGACTGCTCAGGGCCTTTTAGGGTGTGGTTCTCCGGCTTCTGGGCAAGAGATCCGGGTTTGGGAATGGGTGGGTGCCTCGAAATCCCAGGTTCCTTTTTTGGACGCTCAACCAAGAGGAGGATAACAACAGCCTAGTGTGTCTATACAAAACTTTGCGAAGCCGCGAATGGGCCAAAAAAAGGAGCTCAAGGAGCGCTGGAAATCTACGTGCGACTGATATGGTAGTTTCCCAAAATAGGTGGATCCCAATGTGTACCCTAATATACTATAGTCCTAATTATGGGGAACCCCAAGAATGTACCCCCAATTTTGGGAAACCCCCACATTTTGCCAGGCATGATTTTGCAATCTTATCCGCGGCTTTCCTGAGAGGGACCCCACTATAGAAAGACGCATATGAGCTGTAGTCTAAGCTCCTAGCATCCCCCCCAATTAGCCCCTTTAATACTCCCCCATATAACCCCCTAGCGTAGACTCTAGCTCAAATAGCCATCGCAAACCAAGGCTGGGTGTGCGGGAGGTTGTATATCTGCATCATATTGGGGGAACCGAACGGTGGTACAATCTTAACAGCGCAACCCTTAGTCCCTTCTCCTCCACCTGAATTTAAATCCAAGACTCCAGACCTCAAACTCGAAACCCTAGACCGTGACTCCTATGTAAACCCCTAAACCCTAAAAAGCGCAAACTCCGGAAGCCCCCTAACAGCAAACCCTGAACTCTAAACTTAGGCCCTAAACCTTGAACCACAAAACCACCAACCCTTAAGTCCCAAACCCTTAAACCCCAGATCCGAAACTCCAGAACCCAAGCACTCAACCCCAAATCCCTGGCCAAACCTTTCACCAGTAAACCTGCAATACCTTAGCCCCCGACCCCAAAACCCCGAACCCCGCAGCCTAAACCCCTCAGGCATAAGTATCGCCATACGCGGGTTTCCCAAAATTCGGGGTACATTTTCGGAGGGTATCTATAAAATGCATTGTCGTGTTTTGCGGGCTACATTCGGGTCCCCCTGTTTAGGGAAACTACCAAATATCGCCATAGAAAAGAAAACCACCCAGAACCAAAGTGGGACTGCCTCTGATCTCCTGCAGAGCCTGTCTCTACCGACTCATTGCCTCGGAGACCACCGGCAAAGCAAAGTGGCGGGGGGCCCTTTAAAGGTGCTTTAGAAGGATATATGGGGGGTTTCCCAAAACAATGGCTACCATTTTTGGGGGTCCCTATAATAAGGACTATAATATATTGGGGTCTATTTTGGGGTCCCCTTATTTAGGGAAACTACCAGGACCATATACTGTAATGGTTAAGGATAAAGCTGATTTAGGTTCAGAAGTTCTAGAAATTTGGGATCCCCTGAAAGGGCATGACCATACCTTCGCCAACATGCACGTCCCTGTACAGGGGCGTGCAGTTCTCAACCTCCACGTACGATAGTCACTCATAAATAGATAGAATAGGGTATAGGGGGATCTTTTTATAATAGACCCAAAGCCATATTCTATCTACTTAAAGGGGACTATACACTTCCCCCCCACCACCCCCTCGAGTCCAGAGTAAGCGGAATACTCACTTGGGATGTAGCCACAAAATGCTAACTTTGGAGCAGTCTAGTTCCAACCCCCCCCGGCAATACGAATGTTGATCCTACAAGTCCTTTAGAGCCTGAAAATACTAGAATACCACAGTTCCCGCGGTTTAACCATGCATCCGCCATTCCTTGCGGGGTCTGAGAAACAAAACGTCTCTGGCTGCATGCTTTGGATGATTCTCCACAGAAGCCCAAAACCCTGACCCCTAATATTACCCTAGTATAACCCCAATATAACCCCAACATAACCCCAATATTACCACAATATTGCCTCAATATAACCCCAATACTACCCCAATATAGCCCCATTATAACCCTATATACATATCATCCCTAATCCCTGCATGTTTAGGTTTCAGGCTCCTTGGCAAACTTGCCACTTCAGATTTCAAGGCATCTGCTTTTTTGCAATCTCCAGTTGGCTTACTGCGGCCTTCTTAGTTTTTTTACAGGTCTTAACCAATGCAGAACTTGTTGTGGCTCCTTCTGATACCCAGAGGGTCCACATAAACAACCATTACGGAATTGGGACCCATAATTCCTTCTATAGTATGGTATTTTGGGGTCTAATTCCCTAATAGTTGTATATATGGACTTTCTGGGATATAGTCCAAAGCACAAAGCCAAGCCCGAAAACGAGCTATATCACTGGAGGTCTTCATCCCAGCGGCGGATGGCACGATGCTCTTCGAGCATGAAGTCTCGGAGCACCGAGATCGGGATCTGCAAGATTTACGTTTTTGCTTTGGGGTTTTGGGGTGTAGCTTATCTTGTATAAACCGGAACAATTATCAACACCATGTGCTGACAATCCTCATCTGGTGCTAGTATACCCCCAATGTGGGCCCTATATTGCCAGTTCAAACCCTGAATCCTAAGCCTCAAACCTGCCTCAAGCCTTTAAACCCTAAATCCTAAACAGTACACCCTAAACCTTGAGTTTGATGGCTAAGGGAACCTGGGCCAGATGGGTTGGGTAGAGGGGTTTGGGGATTCGTTTAAAGGTCCCTTGGGAAAAGAGTGAGGCTACCTGTAGGTCTACAAGAAAATCTTAGGGGAAGTTATTTTCCATAGTGGCCATCTGGGCAGATCAAATAAATCATCTGGACCCCAAAGCTATGCAACATATGGCCCAAAACCCCTAAACAATGTCGAAACCCAGTATTCTGCATCCACCAAGTCCACCGAAGGTACCCAATTAGGGTTCAGGTTTAGGGTAGTTTGGGTCATGCGAATGGAACAGCTTCAGGAATTTCCTCCATAAACTGTAGCGCAGGGTTCTGGACGGGGCTGGATTGAGGCTCCAGGTGCGCAGTGTTAAGAAGTCAGTAGCATTTGAGCCCTCATCTAAACTCCTTGACTGGGCATTATTTCGGGAACCTACTACTATTGGGGTTATTAAGGGGAATACCAGGAGCTTAGGCAATGGCTCATTTTGGCTTTATAAGGTTTACCTGGACCCCGGATGTCCTACCTTTGTGGCACAATACCCTACAGAAAAGGTCACAGCCTCCAAAGAGGGCATGCCTCGTCAGGTAAGGTTTAGAGTTTGCGGCTTGAGGTCAAGGGTGTGGGTTTGGAGTGTAGGGTTGGGGATTCAGGGTTTCAGGTTGCGGGCTTATGGTTTACCAGGTTGCTGTTAAGGAATTTAATTCAGGTCACTATATTGGGGAAACCGTACTAATTACTACATCTATATATATATATACACACGCACCCATTATGGTAACTTAGTCTAAAATTCCTTAACAAGCCCTATAGTCCCCCTTAAGGGTAAATTATAATAAGATCCCCATATACCCAATATTCTATCTACTTCAGAGGGACTATAAACCCTAAAACCCGTAAGCATACTTGCAAACGCCTACTAAGTCCCCCTGACCCAAGCAAGACTGACTTCTTGAGGCTCAGCCCAAGCTTACCACTGGCAGCCCTGACACGAACACCGGGATTTAGGGTTGCGAATTCAGAAAACGGCCGTGGGATTCATGGTGGGCTCTGTCTATATATCTGTAGACATGCTCAAGTTGTTCACCACCGGCCGAAGATTGCCCCAAATGTGCAAAACCCTATCGGGTAGTTCCAAATCCCCTTCTGGAGCCAGCAGGAGTTCGCCTCAAACGTGGGCCGTCGCTTCTTGCCCTGCGCAGAGGCTGTCTGGTGATGGTCTTAATGTGCCTAAGCTTGCCAGTGTTGGTTCGGGGGCCCTGTAAAAATCAAATGCTTATGGCTGTACAGGGATTATATTGAGACATATTGGGATTTAAGGTATTAAAAAAAAAAAACAAGTATGGTCAAACCTACCCCTGCATAAGGGCTTTTTCAGGACGACACTTGAGCTAATGGTTCGGGCTAAAAATATTGGGGTCAGGATGGTTTGGGATGCAGGGTTCCTGAAACATTTCATAGTTTCCCTAAACAGGGGGACCCCAATATAGACACCAAAAACAAAAGACCTTATCATTGGGACCCCCAAAAAATTGCACCTAATTTTGGGAAACTCTGAATTAGGGTCCCTAAATCCTAAACCCAATTGTTTAGAGTCTCAGGGTTTCAGGCGCTAGGGCTTCCAAATGTTCTAGCTATGGCGAGGCACCATTAGGCCTAGACCCTTAGCCCTGAACTCTAAACCCTAAACCCTGAACTCTAAACCCTAAGCCCTATGGCATGATTAAGGCTTCAGCTTCTTTGTTTTCTGCTATTTCTTCTCTCTCGGGTCCGGGACTCATTCTTCGGCCAAGGTCGAAGTCGAGAGTAAAGGTTAAGGGCTTAGGGTTTAAGGTGTAGGGCTTAGGGTAATCTATTAGTGCAAGTCTGAAAAAAAAACAACCCTAAGGGTCCAAGGACCCAAATCATAGGGTTTTAGGGCCCAATTGCCAATAATATTATAATATTTTGGCCCCCTAAGCCCCGATTATTTGGGTCCTTAAACCCTTAGGGCGAAAAGCTTCTACAACGCAGGGTTGAAAAATGCTTTCAGTATATGGGCATTCTCAAAATGCATTCCATCTAAACCTTAAGCGGACCCCTGTGACCCCTATCTGCTTCCATACTCCCATCTATCTCTGGGGTCCTAAGGGTATTCCTGACTTGAAATATCCACATATTTTCTCATAATGCCTAGGGCTTTAGGAGAAACCTTGCATGAAGGGACCCTTGTCGCCTACCATGGGGGCCATGTATGTGAAAATTAAAGTTACCTAACCCTAATCCTAAGCCCTAAACCCGGGGGTCCTCCCTAGACGCTTAAGCCTAGACCCAAGCCTTGCATCGTAATCCTAGATGTACCTACATGCCTCTATATCCCCCATACGCCTCCTGTACTTTCCCCACGGATCCCTTTGAGGGCATAACCTTCTGATGATTCCTACCCTAAACCCTAAACCCTAAACCCCAAGAGCCTGGCCTGATGCCCACTGTGATGCCAGTTGCCCAGGTCACTTCGCCTGGTAGCCGCTGCTGTACACACGGTTTAGGGTTTAGGGTTTAGGGTTTAAGGTTTAGGGGTTGGTGACTTAAATTAAAATTTCTTTACAGCAGCCCAAATTAGGGGCTTCAGGGCGTGGGAGAGCATGCCGCTGTAAAGTAGGAGGCTTGGAGCTGAGCAGCTACGCAGGGCGTTGGGGGTTTAGGGGTTTTTTGGATGACAAATGCGGGCTTTGTAAGCACCTTCGAAACTGTTTTTAATTAAAACAAAAATTAGGGTTTAGGGTTTAGGGTTTAGGGTAACATCAGGCTATTTGGTGTAAATATGCTTACTACATGAGATGTACAAAAAACACCGACCCTCCAGGTAACTTTGGGGACCCTAGGGACACATGGGGAAATTGGAGGGCCCCCTAAGGGGTTACGTAAGGTGTATTTTGGGAGTTTACTGCCGGGGTTTAGGGAGTTTGGGGTTCTACTTCGATCGACTGGGTGACAAGGAAGTTTCTATATATTTACATTTAATACCACTGAAGCCTGCACCCTGAAGCGGGTAAGCAGGTATGTCCGCCTGTAATGCCGTTGCTTCGCAAAAAAGAGTATTCTCAGTAGGCAAATTTTGGGATCAGAGGGGATTGTAGGCCTCGCAATCAAGGAGTTGATAATTAACAGGCATCTTGTCGAGAAATGCCCATGTTGAAATGCCTTCGGAAACTCCGCCTCCACAATGGAAGCTGTCTCCGAAGATATATGCGACATGCAGTTTAGGCTAGGCTGTTAAACGTACGCGCGGTACTAGAACCCCGACAAGTGGACCATGGGGTGGGTGTTAACATCTTTACGTCTAGTCGCGAATCAACGCAAACGCCTCAGAACCAGCTTGCTGAGAGATTGGTAGCCAGGCCATCTGAGAAATCCTCCCCTCTCTGACCATTAGCCCCAAAACTAAACGCTCAATGAGGAACAAAGCGTGAAGATTAGCAGATAAGCAGACTTGTCGTGGACAAGGATATCCCATGTGAACTACCTTGAAAACCGGCGTCCTCCAAAGTGGGGAATATCCCTGGCAAAGCTTATGCCTCGATACGCCTTAGCGCCTATTTGGTTACCGGCGACCTTTCAGTTAGTGTTCCGACACGCCCCACCCAGCAGCCTCATCAGCTTCTTGTCCTTAGGTCTCGTTTTTGGGATTCGTGCTTAGGGCGTTCTTGTGTCGGAGGCACATGATTTAAATTCAGGGGTGGGGGCGTTTGGGGTTTAGGCTTTCGATTTAGGGGTTTAAGGATTTCGGTTCTTGGGTTTAGGGTTGGCCATTTGGAGCTTCTCGGACGTTATCTCTCAGAAGAATGGAGATAATGATGCGAGGAAGGAATACAATCTCGGTTTCCCAGTAAACCCTCACAGGTAAGGGTACCTTTTTCCTAATGTTCAGCTTTAATAAGGAGACCCCAAAACAAAAAGGGAAAAGGGTACTACTGGGGCACCTAGCAATTAAGTACAGTACCAGGAAAGATCCTGTAGAACAACAGTTGACATTCAAGTGGCAAGAGTTTGAGACGTCGTGGATATAAAGACTTCTCATGGGGACCCTGGGGATCTGTTGGGAATATGAGCAGATTATGCGGAACTTCAACATATAAGTAGGGGTTCCAGAGGGACAGATGTGAGAAACTCCCACTATCAGCATGCTCAGCATTTCCTCTGTGGTTGCTAGTAGGCGTGGAGGAATGGAAAAGGACACGATAACTACTACGAGTTTTAGAGTTAAGGTTTAGAGCTTAGAGTTGAGGGTGTAGGGTTCGGTGCTTAGAGTTCAGGGTTTAGGGTTCAGCTTCCGATTCCCTCACTCAGCACCGCTACCAGGCATTAAGTGTCACATGCCCATCAGGGGCCCATCAGAGGAATATAAATACAATCAAACCAACGAAAGAAAAAAAAAAACGTCTACGGCATGGTGATTTCCAAATTTCAACAAATTGCCATGCCTTATGTTTACGCACTACCCCCAAGACATGATCCTACATATTGGCACCCCCATGAAGGGGCGCCAAAATTTAGTGCCAAGGGATAATGAAATAACCAATTGTCTACGACTGGAAACAAGTCAAGCTTCCACAACATCAACTCTTTATGCGCCTATATTATGGCTGTGTGGCGAAACCCCGTCTTGTCGTGTTCCGCACCCCGGACGCTCTGTCATACCCCTTGACACGCTAGCATGTTACATTCCCTCTGTCACGCTCTTTCGCGGTTTCTGTAAAAGGCTACGTTTGGTGGATTCTTTGCGAAACCGCTCTCTGTTACATACCCCATGTAATGGGCTATGTATAACGGGTATGGGCCCAGGGCCATGTTGCAAGCCAATCATTTTGGCACGCGCACATATATTCCTAGAAGCCCGTTTTGAAGGGAGCCTGAACATGCGGGTCCCTACACCCGAAACCCGGTATACACCCAAAACCCTAAAGCTTACTCCCTAAAGCCTGAACCTTAATCCCTAAACCTTTCACCCCAAACCCTAAACCCTAAACCAAAGGACATAAGACCAGACGCCGACTCCCATTGTCCGGCCAGATCGGCTTCGCGAAAGTTCTGGCCGTGGGACAGCCTCCGGGTCCAGGGGCTTAGGGTTTAGGGCTCTAGGGGTTTAGGGTTTAGGGTCTAGAGTTTGGGGTTATAGGGCTTAAGGTTTACGGCTTGGGGCTTTGGGTTTAAGGTTTAGGGTTTGGGGTTTAGGTTTTGAGGTTTAGGGTTCCCCCCAATCAAACATGGAGGCCCAATAAGGGAACTACATAGACTACTTGGTTGTCCTTAAATATAACGGGATTTTATGGGCCTTCTCGCGTGTTTGTGGGAGGGTCACAAGGCTTAGCCGGGGCTTTGGAGGGTTATTGGCTTAGGGTTCGGGCATCTAACCTTACAGCTTCAGATTTTATAAGGGTTTTGGGGTTCAGGGTCGAGGGTTGGGGGCTTATAGGGTTTAGGCAGGGTGCCAGGCTTTCCCAACATAAGTTCAAAAAGGCATATGCAATTGTAATCTAAACTCCAAGTATCCCCCTTAATAACCCCGATAATTGTCCCTATATAATCCCCTATAACCCCCTTTAAACGAGTTTAGACTATAGCTCATATGGAAGATCTGGGTGTGTTTTGGGAGTAAGGTCTGGGGAGTCTGGGGCTTCAGGTGCGGGAGGTCGTGGTCAAACAGCGCTGGATTTCAGTAAGGTGTTGTGAGGTTACGGTTCAAGGTGTGGGGAGGCTCCTTAGTGAAATCCTATTCTCTAAGCCCTAAACCCTGAACCCTAAGCCCTACACCGACTTCATGAAGCGACGTACATTCGAAATGACCAAGATGAAACATGAATCCAAGGAGTTGGTGCTCAACGTTTTGGGGTTCAGGATTTCAGGTTTTTGTGTTTAGAGTTTAGGTGCGCAACTGACGGGATCTGCCTTGCGCTTTGCGCACACAAGGACGTAGAGACCCAGTGCAGGCGAAAGTGACTGCCATCGTACGGAGGGGACGGTACTAGATTGGGCGCCATTCTGTTTATTCCTAAGACGCATGTCCAGGATTGACCGTAGAAACCCGAGACAATCATGGTCATTCCGACATAAGCCTCCTCTCTCTGCAAGCTTTATGACCCCTCTTGCTTCTAGACGGCGATTTCTCGAAAGAGGTGTGCCTCCATTGACCGTAGGGACACAGAGATTGCCATGCTACTGTAAAAGCCTCTTTAAGGAGTGTAGACTATGGCTCACACAAAAAATCATAGAGCATCCACCCCCAGACCGCGGAAAATCCTAAGCCCTACACTTAAAAGATCACCTTGTACCATGCACTCGAGGCAACATAAACAGGCCTTGGCCAGCAGCCATAAGCCCTAAATCATAAACAATAAACCCTAAAACCTGAACCCAAGACCCTCAGCCCTTTTCCTGAGCCATGAACACAATTCCCAAAACCCTGAAACCTAACCTCTAAACCCTAAACCCAGCCTGGCAAGGTCACCAGCACCATCAACGGCCACCCACGCCTGACGTGATTAAGTCGTAGGGTCCTCCATCCTAAGTCAGGTTGGTTTGCGGCTCAGGGTTTAGGATTTCGGTTTAGGGTTTGGGGTTTAAGGCCGTTTAGCGTTTAAGGTTTAGGGCCATGGCTTCAGGGTTAACAGTGTAGCCTTCAGCCCTGCGCAATGCTAAGTACCTTGTACCTTGAAAACCCTGGTGTTCTAGTAGACAACAGTCATGCAACAAGATCATCAACAAGAGGACTAAGGTTTGACAATTTAGGGTATGAGGTTTAGGTTCTGCGGCTGTGGCCTAGGAGCTCAACCCTAAACCCTAAACTTTAAACCCTAAACCCTTAACCCTAAACCCTTAAAGTTTCTCGCAAGTTTGACTTTAGGATGTGGGGCTTCAGACTTCGGTTTTAGGATTGCGGATGTGGGCCCAAAGCCTGAGAAGCCACAGGACCCTCGGGAACACATCAGAAACTTAGAGAATATAATACAAGTGTTTTATAGTTATGTTACTACTTGAATGAAAACCCAATAGATTTAATATTCCACTATCCCTTCATGGTAATGTTTATGCGAGCACTGAAGTCGGGAATGGACGATGTTGCAGAACCGGCTCCGAAATCCTGGGCTCGTACCAAGTCTTTCCCCCTTCCAAGGTTAAGGGTTTAGGGCAGCAAGCTTCCAAGATGTAGGAAACAGGAATTTACGACAAATTGAATAGGCAGTTCGTGCGTCGCAAAACGTGCAAAGCTGGTGATCCCTCCACCACCAAATCGTACCTAGGTTTCCCTGATGAGTATTGACATCCTTACCGAGTTCCCGCTGATCCTGCCCTCAACAGGAAATCCTAAACCCTAAGCCCTAAACTCCAAGCCCTAAACCCTGAACCCTAAACTTTCGAATCAAACTTGGCGAAGCTCCCAACCTCCTCAATCCAAATCTCCTAAACTCTACACCCTAAACTTCCGAAGAATTCCTTGAAGCCGCCAAAACCTACCCTTATGAACCCCAGAATCCTAGACCCTCTTAATCCTGTAAACCTGGTAAGCCCTGTGAACCCCAGACCCTCAACCTCAACCCTGAACAATGGAGTCTTTTCCGCACACCTCCTAGGCCCTAAACCCCAAACCGTGAACCCTATACCCTAAACCCCAAACCCTAGGCTCTAAACTCTGAACCCTGAACCCTAAACTCGAAACCCTGAACCCTGAAACCCTGAACCCTGAACCCTAAACCCTGAACCCTGAACCCTAAATCCCTAAAACCTTTTAGCCAGTTTCGGCCAACCTCCTGGCTGCTGACTTCCACGGCCGCCAGTTGCTTCAGGCCAGTGGCCCAACAAAGGGCCAGGGCAAAGGCCATGACCTTGGGCTTTTTAGGATTTGGGAGATTGGGTTTAGGGTTTAGGGGAGAGGGTTTGAGGGTATGGGTTTAGGGTATTGGGTTTAGGGTATAGGGTTTAGGGCTGTTATGGACCTGAGGGATGTTATTAAGGAATTGTAGCACCCGCCTCAGACCTTCCCACAAACCCCATAGGCCTCCTGGGGCTTGCCGGGGCTCTTTTACGGAAATTGCCTGGTGCCGAAATTCGTTGAGAAGGCGCGGACCTTCCAGGAGAGCCCCTACCAAAAATGAGCGAAGAGATTTAGGGCAAGGTTTTTCCTTTTCAAGCCACCAGTACTGGTTGCTTGAAGGACTCCTTCCGGTTCCGGGCCTAGCGTGGGTGCTACGGTACCCGTGGCTGTGCTGAAGCAGGACAGGGAGGTCGACCCGCGCCATTGAGAGCGCGCGGCTAAAGCGCCGCCCACCATAGTAGGTGGGCGGCCTACTCCTTGAGTTTAGGATTTAGGGTTGCGGGTTTCAAGAGTGGGGTTTAGGGCTTTAGGGTCTAGAGTTTCTAGAGTTTGGGGTTTAGGACCAAGATTGGGAGGGGTATATATGAGCCACAGTCTAAACCCCTAAGATCCACTTAATCACCCTATAGTAGTCCCCCATATAATCCCTTACATAAACCCCCTTCAAGGAATTTAGACTATAACTAACTCATATGGGGACTGCATAGGGATAGTTGTAAGGATCCACTCCACCTACTGGTGCTTAGGAAAAGGGATGACAAGGCAAAGACGCGCTTCTCTACTTCAACGCAAACCATCTCGAACTTAGCCCCACATCCTGGTCCATACAACCTGAACCCAGTGTGGTGTATGGTCAGCAGTCCTCTTCTGACGAGACGGAGAACCCCCCCAAAGGTACCCCCCCCTCCCCGGGGGTTAAGGAGCTAATACGGATTATATAAGGCTTGATAAGGCCTAATAGAGTTCTAAATCTGGGGGGGTGTACCTTTGGGGGGGTACTATTGTAATCCCTTACTAAACCCTAAACCCTAAACCCAACAGTAGAAGTCCTACAAATAGTGTGAGCTCCCTCGATGTCCTTCTCTTGCAACATCAAGAGGACTTTGTCTACGACAACAGCCCACATGAGCGAAGCCATCTCTTCCTACAAAGCACTAGGCCATCAACAGGGTACCTTATAATAACTTCAATTCCCGATTTAAGACCATTTTGGTACCATTCCCTATCTAAACCACCAGTTAGGGCGAGGTTGCTTTAAATTGCCCGACATCAACATAAGCTTGCTCATATTGGAGAATTTGATGTGTAATGCCCCACTCGCCAGATTCCCCGGCGATACCACCGCTAGACAAAATTGAATGTGAACCGGGCCAGGCGTAGAACACAAGTCATATTTAACTGGTCTAGGGTTTAGAGGTTTCGGGTTTAGGATTTACGGCTGCTGTTAAGGAACTTTAAGTTAAGGATCCACAATGGGTACATATAGTAATTGGAAAGGTTTCCCTAATATAGTAATTCAAATTAAGTTTCTTAACAGCAACCCAGTCAATGTCTAGGGTTTAGGGCCGGTTTAGGGTCTAGGAAAGTCCTATGGCGATCCTATTCATATTGAGACCAGTAAATCTTGTCGAGCCCCCAAAATGCGTGGCGTAGAGCGCTAGTGGCAACATGCTGGTGCTCGAGCGGGATTGGAGGACAGAATACAAGTACTATTTTCGAAGGATGATATCTAGGGGTCATTGTAAGAATCCACTCCCCCACTCTCCCTTAAGCACCACGAAGGTAGCATCAGAAAGCTTCTTACACCAGCAACATTCAAGAGGACCATGGGTTCTGTAGACGTAATGCAGAAAAACTCTGACTTGGGGAAGCCAATTAGATCTCCTGCCACTCAACAGGAGCTCGCATGGTTCAAGGTCCACATGCTAGTTAGCTCACGAGTCTTTGTTCTGTCGGGTCCCAGAATCCTTCCAAGACAGTCCCCAGAGAACCCATAACAGGGTACCATCACATTCTATCCCCCAGGTGCCCTCCGAACCCCTGTTCTTAATATCTCTGGTTAGCTTCTGTTTAACCCCCAACAATATGAGCCTTTCCATTTTCTTTTCCACTCACGAGTTGCCTGCTAACCAGAGGTATATTACATAACCCACATACCCCCAGTTACCATTTTCACTTTCCATTTGCTTTTCCATTTGATTCTCCGTTAGTGGAGAACTACCCATGAATGAACCGTAAACCCCAAACCCTGGGCCTAAATTCCAAACCCTAAACCTAAACCCAGACCCCAAACGCTAAATCCTAAACCCCAAAACCCTAAACCCGATGTACCCTATGCCTATATCCCTACCTAAAGGGTCCAAGGACCCAAATAATAGGGTTTTAGGGCCCAAATACTATAATTTGAATGGTACTTGGGCCCGAAAACCCCTTTATTTGGGTCCTTGGACCCTTAAACCCTAAACCAGAAACCCTAAACCCTAAACGCTATATATTCACGAGACTCGGGCGAGTGCCCGGCAGTGATATGTAGAGACCCGGAGTCCTTGGAAAGGCATCCCTAAATGTGCATGTGCCCAGTTGAGGCCCCGTCAAAACGGGTCATAGGGATTTATAGGGGCACATCTGGGGTTAGGGTCCTAGGGTCCATGTACCCAAGAATTGGGTACTTGGAATTTGCTAATTGTAGCTAGGTTTCGGGCAAGCTTGTGATCTTTGAGTACTTGGACCCTTAGGGAATATTGGTAGCCTCTCGACGTTGGGGGCTCTTGAGGAATCTGGGGGTATGCGGCATTCACAAAGCTATGTGGGGCACTGTTGGAACCCAAAACCCTGAACTTACGCCCGGAACCCTAAACGTCCCAACAAAGGACTACTGTTGATACTGAAAGCTCCTGCAAGACCCTAGCATACTGCTGCACCATAATTCCTAGGGTAGAAGGCACAAGAGGTCATGCAGGACTTTTAATATCAAACTTATAAAACCCTATATACTGTCAGTTTCCACTTCATGTTCCATGTTCATTCCCATTTGATTGTCCCTTATTTGGGGTAATATCCCCCAATTTGAGGATCCCTATATTATGATCCCTATATAGTCCGGTAATTTAATTATCCACCGTATGTAGGACATTTTTGGAAACTGCCAAGACACGATAGAATAACATCCCGCATCATCCGGTTCTGAAGAGGACTTTAGGCAAAATCAAGGCCCCTCAGCAGATCTGCGCAACACCCTGCTGTTGGGAGCTTCACATGAATTCGAAGAAGCACACCCCTAAACCCCTGATACCGATAGGCATTGCAGCAGCGCGCTGTCCCTTGGCGTGCCTGGCTGTGGACTATGCCTCGGCCTTCCTGGCCTTCCTGGTCGGCCTGGCCATAGCTGCGCGCCCTTCCACATCGGCTTATGAGAGGAAACCCTGGAGCATAGTCTTTTATCTTTGCTGCATGAGCACCACCGCTTGGGAACTCTAGCTCCTGATCCACAAATCAAATGGCAAGCCTCGAGCCGCATCATCCAAGGCCCAAAGCTCCATACCCTAAACCCTACTTGGAGGTTCATGGGGCTCAGTAAACACTTATAACTGGGCTTATAACCCTACTTATAACCCCCTAAATAACCTTATAGGGGTTACCCCAATTATGAGTCGGGTTGTAACCCCAGTTAAAAATAGTTACAAAGTCCCATGAACCTCCAAGTAAGAGTTTAGGGTCAAGGGTTTAGGGTTGAACCCTAAAGGCTTCTTGGGCACCCCATAGCCCCCAACCCCAGTTCTCCAAACATGCAGCTCCTCTCTCTGAGAAGTAGTTTGCTTTGTGACTCTGACTGGGATTTGGGGTTTAGGGCCTAGAAATCTACTGCTCTCAATAAACGTCAGGGGCAAACTGCTATGAGGGCCTCTGTAAATCCTTAATACACCCGCACATTGTCCGTGTAAAGCCGACATTGCTCGAGTTAACACACGAAACAAACTGCAAAGCTTTAATTTAAAAGTCTATCATCTCCCAACCAAAAAATCGAACCTACCTTCCTCGTGGGAGTGGCTTTACGGGAAAACCTTTTTGATTCCCCACAGCACTTAAGAACCTATAATGCCTGAAGTCTTCGAGTCGTAGAGTCCTTAACTTGAAGCCTGCTAGGCCCAAATCCTGCAAGAATACATGCATTGAAAGCCTAAACTCACTAACCCCTAAACGTTCCCAAACTCTTGTAAGGCCCCGCCCTTCTGCGACGTAGTGTCTCCCCCATGCCAACAGCCCTAAACTCTAAAGCCTACTTGGAGAACAAGGGAGACTCAGCAACTTAAACACTTAAAAGCCCTCCTAGCTGTCCTCACTATTCACCTACTTACCGCATGCCACTGACCCCAATCCCTATATAATGTTGAAGCGTCCGTTTTCTTTTTCATTTCCTTCATTCCGCACTAGGTTTCCGTGACCTTGAGCCCCAAGCCCAGAGCCCCAAACCCTAAACCCCAAACCCAACTTACTAGGCCCCTCCAAGTACTGCTTCAGACTCAGCGTCTCCCAAGGCAAACAGATCGGAAGACACCGGGTGAAGGCAGCCTTGCTCGGAGGGGTTTTAGAGTTTAGGGTCAGGGTCTTATGGCTTAGGGTGGTTTAAAACTTGAGTGTTCAAGGTTTCAGGGTTTAGGCTTTGGGTTGAGGGTCAGGTTGAACTCCATCACGGTTTCGAGTTCGGGGCTTAGGTTTTGAAGCTTACCGAAGTGGTATCCCTAAACCCTACACCCTGAGCTATGGATAGCTTCCGAATCGGCAACGATGCTGGCCTAAACCCGCGTATCCATTGCAGCACTTCTTTTGACTGGCCTTTGGTTAGCTGCGAAGGGAGGAATGGAAAGGAAAATGGAAACCAGTAATAGGGTTTAGAGTTTAGGGTGGGAATGAAAGGAATGGAGAAGAACATGGAAACTAATATAATGTTTTATATAGGGACTACTATCGGGATCCATTCCTTCATTCCTAGCTAACCAAAGGCCAGTTAACGGCCAAATGCCTGAGCCCTCACAAAGGGTTTCTGATCACGTCACGGAAATAATCCCTGGAGATAACAGGCCAGGACAATCCAGAGTGCGTCAGGGTGTCAAGTACCGGAGTTGTGATGGATGCACTCCATCCATGGATGAGCCTGTGAAGACAACCAGCAGCTCACTTACCTTCATGTGAAGAATTCTATCAAAACCAAATCCTAAACGCTAAATCCTAAATCTAGTTGTTGCAAGCATTCCAGGTTGACGCGAAGATGCCAAGTCCCAACCCTACATCCCAAGCCCCAACCCCCAAAACTCCCAACGCTGTGAAGCCCCTACCGCTGTCTACAATACAAGGACTCTAATGGGCCCCAAACTGGGAAACCCAAGAAGATAGTAGGAACAGAATAAAGGTATAAGAACCCTGGCAGGCACATTCTGTCACACTCCTACTACGGTCCTACCATATCCTTGAGGTTCCCAGCTTCAAATCCCATGCCTCAAACCCAAAGCCACTACTGAGGGACCCTGAAGGTAGGTGATAAGTCATATCACCTGCTAATCCTAGTACTTCCTTAACACATTAGTAACCCAAGAATCCGACCCCCGAAACCCCAACCCTAAACCCTGAACCCCTAGCACCCTATGCCCCTAAACCAGCTGCAGAAAAGTCGCTGAGTTTAGGAACTTGAAGCCCTCTTTTGCATCGAAAGAGGCTCGAGCCAAGGAACGTTTTGGAGTTTTTTATAGTCACCAAGCCGATTGAGGGTTTAGGGTATATCTGAAACCCCAAGCTATGTAGCACAATGGACTTGCTGACGATTTCTATCGTTTATGGGCAATTATTCTTACCTACTTCGGGGCGCAGGTACTAACCACCCAATATTAGGAGGTAAACCCATAAAGCTTTCGGTAATTGGGGTTCCAGTTGCCTGAACCCCTAACATATGTAGAAGAGTTGCCTTTTGGGCTATTCTTAGGGGCTTTGGGCTATCATTTTACCTACTATTGGGGCTTAGGTAGGTATCAATTGGTGATCATTCAGACCCCTTCGTTGCCCGCCTCCAGGTCGGTGTAAGACTGACATCATCCTTATCCGGTTTAAGGTTTAGGGTTTAGGGTTTGAGGTTTAGGGTTTAGGGTAGTTAACTTCCATTTCATGTTCAATATTCTTTTCCAGTTGGGGTTCTGCAATCACAAAAACGTACATTAGGCCCCTAAACCCTGCACCGTAATCAACACCAGAAACAAACCCTAAATTCAGGCCCCAACTCCTCTATGCTCCTTTTGAGAAGAAGCTCTTGTAGCCCACAAGGTTTCAACCTGTTTTAGTCCCCTGCATTCCCCTTCAGAATATGGACCATGGCATGCAGGGACAAGAGATTCATCCCTACTCAAACCTCCTAAACCCTAAACCCTAAACCCCTGAATGCCTGAACCCTAAACCCCTAAACCCCCAAACCCTAAACCCCTGAACCCCTGAACCCTAAACCCCTAAACCCCTAAACCCCTGAATCTCTGAACCCTACACCCTAAACCCCTGAACCCCTGAACCCTAAACCCCTAAACCCCTAAACCCCTGAATCTCTGAACCCTACACCCCTAAACCCCCAAACCCTACTCCCTAAGTTCTGAAAATGGCAACCTCGGCTTCAGAGATCTCCGACGTCTCTGCGGCTTCAGGGGCGGCTGCTGTGGGGCTCGGCGCCTGATCTTCACCGGGTTTAGGGCTTAGGGTTTAGGGTTTAGGGTTTAGAGCTTGGGGATTAGGATCTATAATCAGGGGAGAAAAGGGCTCGAGGAGGGAACCTGAGGTATAGGATTTTGGAATGTTGGGCTTTAAGGTTTGGGGAGGGAGGGTAGGTATCGAGGTTTGAGGTCAAGGCGTTGAGGAAGTTGTAAGTGCGCTATATAAGTATGGCAACTACGCTTACCACCCTACTGTTTCATCATTTAAGATCCCTGTAACGCCACACATAACTACCTGTAGACTTTCAGGCCCAACACTTTTAGTACCAAGCCTCTCAGGGGGATTCTCATGGATTTGGGGTCTAGGGATTTACGGGTTCAGTGGTCTAGGGTGCAGAGTAAAAAGCGGGACATGACAACTACAGTTTTCGCTGCCCAAATACTCACTAGGTACAGGTGTTGAGACCAAGGCCTTGTATAGGTTAGGGGGACCCACCCTCTAATGACGGTATAATAGGAATGTAACAGGGCCGAAAATCAATGAATCCTCATGATTCCTTTATAGTCACTAATACCCTAAACCCTAAACCCTAATACAATCCTTATTATCCCTCATAGTCGCTATTACATTGTGTGGGGGCCCACGGTTTAAAGGGCTGCTCGTGTTGCCCTAAGGGTCCAAGTACCCATTAATTAGACACTTGGGATCTAGGTAATAGTAATTATAGTACAGGTTTGGGTAGGTATACCCTAAACCCTAAACCCATATGATTATTGGGTACTTGAGCCTTCGGGTTGGATCAGTTGATGAGTTTCCTGCAGAGGAGGCATTCGGGCATGCAAAGGTCGCACGGTGTGCGGCTTGCACAGAATTTAGGGTTTAGGGTTTAGGGTTTAGAAACCTCAAGGGCTTGTTTTGGGGAGTTCTGTGAATCCCCCATGTGGCATGCATCACTCAATATTTTCGAATGTTTCCAGGTGGTAGAATATCCAAGCAACGATCCAAGCAACGAGCCTAAACCCCGAGTCCTACATCGGAAGCTCATGTGGTAGTTTCTTAAAACCGGGGCCACCCACTAAATAGTACCTACATGGAGCCTTAGGGAAAATGGACCCCTTATTCTAGGAAATCCCGGTTTTATTCAGTGCCTTGGAAGCCCCAAACCGTAAACCCTAAATCCCTCAACTGCAGCAACCTCATCCCTGAAGCACCTGCATCTCACGTTCTTAGGTTTTAAGGTTTAGGGATTAGGGAGTTTTAGGTACCATGAATCCTTCAGTGTATAGTAGTGTGCGCCTCTGAGCCCCGATGTGTGAGATCTTGGACCCTTAGGGTAGTGTAAGTATAGTAGGAAACACCTTGTTATCCATGTATTCAAACTATTCAAACTATTCAGACTGAGGGGTTTGAATAGTTTGAATTTCTTTGAAAAAATATGGGGGTTAATGGACAAAAACATGTAAGAAGGACATGGACAGGGGGATTATGCCTGGATGTACGCCCGGGGAGTTGAACTGGTATTGTACGAAATATTGCCGTATATGCAATATATAGTGGTAAGAGGCAATAAGATATGAACTGGGATAATATTGGTACTTTTTGTGGCCCCTACAGTAAACTTCCTGCACTCTCTAAACTGCTTTCGCCCCATCAATGCCAGATTGAGGAGCAGGAAGCGCCACTGTGACCGGCCGTTGTTCTGCCTCTAGAAAAATTCTAGGGGTTAAGCACCCAAATAATTGGGTTTTAGGGCCAAAATACTACAAGATTAATGGTATTTGGGCCCTAACGCCCTATTATTTTGGTCCTTGGACACTTAGGGGCAATGTCCTGAAAGTCGGCTTGTAGATGGTTACGTACATGGTGATTAGGGTTTTAGGGTTATCGAAGGTTCTTTAGGTTTACTTCCCTGCGTTTGGTTGGGATTTTGGTATGGAAAAAAAAACATCGACACAACTCAGGTAAACCCTAAATCCTAAGTCCTAAGCCCGGTCGATGGGGATAGTTGGAACCCACGTGAAATGGAGGGCGCAGTTCCTGGCAGCCAGCTGCCCGGCTAACGTAGACCCATGATTGATTAGGGTTTAGGGTTTAGACCCATGATTAATGAGCTCCTCCTTTAAAGGCCCATGTTTTTAGGATCCCTATTATAATTCCCATTAAGGGGAGGGGGTTTATTAATCAAAGGTCTGGGTTAGCTCCATAACATCATGCGGGAAGGAAATTCGGTAGTCATGGATACAGTAGGTTGGGGTTTGGGACTTTTAGGGTTCGTGTTCAGAGGATTAGGGTCCAGGGTCTTGAGGGCTGTGGCCCGGTTAAGATTTAGTGCTTTCCAGTTTGGGTGCGGTTTAGGGACTATTTTGTTTAATCCATAAAGCAACACCGCAGGCCCCATGTCTGCTGCACATCCATTATGTGGGGGTTTCCCAAAATTAGGGGTACCTTTTTGGGGGTCACCATGATAAGGACTATAATATTTTGGAATCTATACTGGGGTTCCCCTATTTGGGGAAACTACCATATGGTCCGTCTGGGAATCTCGGTTTGGGCAGGACTTGCCAGCTTGATGCGTCCACAGGCGACAGAAGCAAAAAGCAAAAGCACACAGAACCGAGCGGCCGTACAGCCCCACATTGCATGTGTTTGATTGAAACCGAACCTGGGGCGATGGTACGGCAAGAGTCAGCACAGGCACGCAAATGCCAGGCCTCCATTATTCTCAACTCTTCCTCCAATTTCAACTTGCTGCACTAGGGGGGGCAAGCAAAAAGGCCTGATGGCTGGACGGTTAGATGTCTAGGAACGGAGTGGCAAAGCCGTGAAGCTAAGATATCACTCAGCTTGAGAGCAGAACAATACTAAAAAACAAAAGCATAGCAAGCAACAAATTCAATACAGCCAACAATGAGACTAATGCTGACAATGAGGTCATTACTGCCAACTTCCTGGTGCTTCAGGGTATTGCATTCTCCTTGACTCATCTATTTGCCTACACTGCAAACTCTAAAGTGATCTGCGCGTCATGGGTGAAATCTGCAACCTGTAGATGGCTCCCTGGTGCTTGGTAGGGAATGAAAAATGGACATTGTCATCCGTACTCGGGGTTTCGGGCTCAGGGAATGCAGGAATGGAAAAACGCAGTGGGAGCTATAATCTTGCTACTGAGGGCTCGGGGGTTAGGGTGCAAGGAGCGGGCATGACACACAACATGGAAACAACCATGTTCGGGTTTAGGGTTTAGGGATTTTCAGAAGTAAACCTTTAACCCTAAACCCTAGCAGTGTAGAGGATTCTGTAGACACTACGATCGGGGTCCATTGCAACATTCCCTGCTCACTTCTCGCCGGTACGGTTGGGGTTTGCCCTGGGCCCTGAGCCCTACACCCTTAACCTACACCCCAACCCTGCGACCAAAACCCCGGTTGAAAGACTTGGGGCTGTGGGCTCGAGGTCTAAAAACGTAAAGGCCATCTAGGCTTTAGGGTTTGGGGTTTATTGACTGTAGGAGTCTTGCATTGGGGTATACAGCGTTGAGGAACTACAGGGTGTAAATCGAGCCGACAGACGAACTTGAAACTCTTTGGGCTTCCTTACCTGGCCTGCTAGAAGAAATAAAGTTTGAACCCCCCTTTTTTTCCGTGGTTTGAACCCCTTTTGCCGTGGTTGCTGAGAAAGAAAGAATATTCTCGTTAGTTTTGCTGACGGAATTTCGACGAACAAAAACCTTACGACCTTGCCTAGTTCAATCACTCCGAAAGAACTGAGGAGCGCGTGTGTCTCTATACGAATACAGTACCAGCACACATGCAGACTTCTGTGTGCACCTAGAAGATACATAGAGGTGTCCATCGAATATGTCTAGGCGCCCGTGCTCGTTCTACTCTTGTTCCATGATCTTAGCGCCTACCTCACCAAAAAGACACACACATAATGTAGATACTGTCCTCCGTAGGATGCGAAGTTCATGTTCGTCTCGAAGCCTATGTCGGTGAGAATGTTATCTCCATTGAATGCCTTTGCGTGCATCTTGGGAACTCAAGACACCTCCATATAATTCCTTAGGGGACCGTGATATTCCCCGGGCCCTGATGCATCCCCAGGAAATCTCGACACTCTCCCTGTGACTAATTCCCAAAAAAGCACTGCTTTGATAACCCCACTTGGAGGTTCCAGGTAAGTAATTTTGGGACCTAAAATGATGTTTCAAGTACATGTATACGTTTTCATAGTTGCGCCGATCCTCCAACTAAGCTTTTAAGATGGACCCAGAACTCAAAACCATGAACTTCATGTTTCCGTATGCCTGCGCCACGCGGCCCAGCTCAAACTCAAGTTTGGCTACACGTTCCTGTTGCAGAGGAGGACTTACGCCGTCTTACAGCTTCCTAAGTATGTGCTTACCTGCAATACCGGCCCCCTTAAATGGAGTATAGATCTAGGGTTCACGGTTTCCTGGTGCTGAATGGGGAGGTGAAAGATCATATAAGTACTAGACCCTTGTCCCTCCAACTGCCCTTTATTTAGGCCTCAGTACGTACCCACCATCAAGGGAAATATGTTCTAAACTTTAAACCCTAAAACCCTAAAGCCTAAACCTGAAACCCTGAACCATAAACCCTCAACCTCAAGCCCAAAGTAAGGGTACTAGGCAGGTCCAAGAACAGGGGATGATCAAGATATAATTGTACGTATCCACCCCCTTATGGACAAATAGGGTTCAGGGTTTAGACATGCTAACCACTGTACTTCTCAAGCTGAGTGGTGTTTTTTTTCTGTGGTTGAACCTAGTAAGATTATATCCGTGATATAAAATACTATACCTCAAAAGGAGGACATAATCTTACTCTACAGTGGGTACCATAATATCCCCAAATAAAATACTACCCAAATACCCTAAACCCTAAACCCTAAATCCTAAATCCTAAACCCTAAATCCTAAACCCTAAACCCTAACCCTAAACCCTAAACCCTAAATAGCTACCCAGGTATAGGCCTGGGGATCCCAAGTCCCAAACGTAATGCCTGCGTTCAACGTGAAAGTCTCAAGAACTTACCGTCATTGCAAGGCTAGGGCTAGGGGCTAGGGGCTAGTCTAGGGTTTAGGGTTTAGGGTTTAGGGGCTACTTGGGGGGGTCAGGGGGACTTAGTAAGTAGGTTAATAATGGGGATAAATGGGGTTACTATATGGGCTATAGGGGTTATTAACCTACTTACTAAGTCTCCCTGACCCTCCAAGTACCTACATTCGGCTATTTGGATCCCTGGAGTAGGGTAGGGAAGGTGAGAAGATGTTATGTTCCCTTCGTCCTGTAGGTTTAGATATTCGAGGTAGTTACCCTAAATCATTTTCAGACAAAGCAACATAGGACCATGATATTGGAAATACGTTAGGCCACATATGAGCCATAGTCTAGACTCCTAGTATGCCCCTTAGTAACCCCTATAGTAATCCCCTATATAAGCCCTTTTATAACCCCCTTTAAGGGGTTTAGATTATGGCACATATAGTAGATTGAGACACTCCCGGCGCCTACGCCCACATCTGTGCTCTCATTGCTTACTGATAGGCCGTGGTCTGAGCCAGGAGTTACAGGTCAACGCTATAGCCTAAAACTCCTAGTATCCTCCTTCATCACGCCTATAATACTCCTCTCCTGTATGTAACCTCCTATGTATCCCCCTTTAGGGACTTTAGATCATGGCTCATCTAACACCTTAGTCCCCATATGTGGTAATTGCACTTGTGGAGTGAAATATCTCCGTGTGCATGATCCGTTGTCTAAACTCCTAGTACCTTAATAACCCCCTAAACCCTGTAATATAAGGTTTAGGGTTTAGGGTTTAGGATTTAGGGTCTAAACTCCTAGTATCTCCCCTTAATAATGGAGAATCACATGGAAAAGAAAATGGAAAATGAAATGGAAACTGCCATGTATAGGGTTCTGTAGGTAATTCTAAGGGTTATTGTCTAAACTCCTAGTATCCCCCTTAATAGGCCCTATAGTAGTCACCTATATAATCCCCTATATAAGCCCCTTTAAGGAGTTAATTTAGACTATGGTTCACATGAGCTCAAGCCACGGCTTTGCCAAAACACCTTTGCCACAAGTCAAGCGATTTGCGTGACATCACGAACTAAGAATAGAGATGTTTCTGAAAAGGGTTTAGGGTTTAGGGTTTTAGGTTTAGGGTTTTTGGTTCCGTTTTTCAAGGCTCCCTATAGCAAGGATGTTGTTTGGGTATTTCAAGGAATCTCTCGTGTTATCAAGGTGCAAATATGCAGCTGATGCTTGTTCCCTGCAAGCCTGTCAAGCCTAGCCTGATTCTCGCAAATCTCTCAATTACAAGGTTTAGGGGCTTAGGGTTTACGGTGATACTCACCATTGTGCCTTTGTATACACCTATGCCTGTCTGGAAGTAGGATCTACGCAGTTGACGTCTTGCACATGAACTTATGACTTTCATTCGTGACTGTAGCTCCCATTCATTATCAAAGCTGTGGCCTCCTTGGAAGCAAAGTCTTGTGAGCCTGACCCACAATTATCTCAGATGACCCCTTCGAGGTATGCAGGTATATTGCGAAACAGAACATACAGATCGCTGGGGAATCAAATGGAAAAGGACATGCAAGATGAACTTTTCAGGTTTGCCGGACGTTGACGAAGTAGGTATATTATGCTAGTATCATGAAAATTTGCAGCTATAAGGGACTATTGGATATTACCTGGACCCTAAACCCTAAACCCTGGACACCCCAAAGTGGACCGAAGCAAGTAGATTTTTGACAGGAAACCAACCTCAGGGGCACAAGTACGCAACAGCAAAATACTTGTGATAGCTTATTATAGTTCAATGTTTAGCGTCTAGGGTTTAGGGGTTTAGGGTGTAGGGTTAAGGGGTGGAATTCCCCTGTCAGCGCAAACCCAACAAGGAATGACTTTGGAACCGTTGCATAAACACTCATCCTCCAAGATTGGACCCACTGAACACCTCAAACTCCTCATCCCTATAATGAATTCTATATTGCTATGTTACTGTACTACTCTATTTTTAAACTATTACTAGACCAGCTTGCTATATTACTAAATTATATGTCTATTGCTATTACTATTCCTACGCCCTTTCGAGCCTCATACTCCGCGCTTCGTGTAGCCCACGCCGTAGACGCTTCCTGCGAAGGTGAGCAACTCATGCTGCCCGGATGCTTCGAACTGAGCCGCTTACAGGGTTTAGGGTTTCTGGTTCAGGGCTTAGGGTTTAGGGCTCATAGTCCCCCGTAAGTAGATACCCTAAACCCTAAACCCAAAACCGAATAGCAGGTATATGGGGATCTTATTATAATATACCCAAAGCCATATGAGCCATAGTCTAAACTCCTGGTATCCCCCTTACTAACCCTATAGTAGTCCCCTAAATAATCCCCTAGAAAACCCCCCTCAATGAGTTTAGGCATTAGCTCATCTTCTATCTACTTAAGGGGAACTACAGGGTTTAGGGTTTCAGGCTCAAGCAACTATAGGATGGCAAGGACCTCGTATAAGCTTTACATGCCATGGTCACTAGGTTTAGGGTTTAGGGTTTAGGGTCACTATATATGGGGATTTCCCAAATTTAGGGGTACCTTTTTCGGGGGGTCCCGATAATAAGGATTATAATATTTTTGGAGTTTATATTGGGGTCCCCTTATTTTGGAAAACAACCATATGCCTTATATACCCCTTCCTTATTGGAAACTGCCCTCCTATAATTGGTCCCAATTTGCATGACTTCGAGGTTTACAGGGCTTGTCGGGTGTAGCACTTGGGATTCACAGGTCTGGTATAGACAGGGAGGCTTTCAGAGTGCCCTAAGGCCCAGAGGACCATCCAAGGCTTTGTGAGTTTTGGGGTTTTGGGGTGTGGGGTTTAAAGGTTTAGGGTTTAAGGGTTTTAGGGTGTAGGGGTTTAGGATTTAATGGTTTTGGGGGTTCAAGGGTTTTAGGGTTGAAGGGTCTTTTAAGGGGTTTAGGGGTTTAGGGGAGGGTTGGAGCGTTGGCGCCCAAGTTTGGGGACCTCAACCCTAAATCCGAAAACCCCTAGGGTGGAGTGTAGGAGCATGATGGGGGGATGCCACCCCCCTATACGATCCCCCTATACCGCCCCCTTTAACTAACCCCAGTTAGCCCGAACTATCCTTTTGATAAGCTTGCTTGATTAAGGTAGGGTTTGGGATTCAGGGTTTAGGGTTCAGGGGTTCAGAGCAGACGGTGTGAGATCTCGGTGCACGCAGAGGCGTGGAGGAATATGCCTGAAGAAAGAGCCGCCAAACCCTACACCCTGAGCCCATGAACTATAAACCTTAAAGCCCGCAACCCAAACCGGACTTGTAACCACCAACCTCCTACATTTAGAATTTCCTCATAGCTTCAAAGAATAACCACAAAACTGTTTGGGTGCATACTAGGCCCTAAACCCTAAACCTTTTAGCCCTCAGCCTCAAACCCCTAGACCCTAAACTGTGTGCATATTTTCCGGTGAGGTGGGGTCCCGAGATGGCTGTGGATATCCGAAGATGGGGCAAGGAAGTTGGGGGGCCCCCGAGGGTTTAGGGTTTAGGGTTTAGGGTCCAAATTTTCCAAATGGGGCGTTTGTACCTGTAGGGTATGGGGTCCTAAAGAATAAGAGTCAGCATGCACCCACGATAAATTTAACAAATGACGTCTGGAAGAACAGAAGTTTAGGGTTCATAGGGCTTAAGGGTTGAGGCTAGCAGCTATTTAGGGTTTAGGATTTAGGGTTTGCGTTGAGGACAAAATGTCCCGGATGAGGGGTAGGCCCTGAACCTCAAAACTGATTGCCGACTAGCGTCAGCATATTGCTGCGCGTCATTGACCGCAGGGTCAGTGGTTCGGGATCCCTCTTGCTGGTTCTCCAACCCGCACCCAAGAACCTTATGACCTTAACCCTATACCCTAAACCCTGAACCCTAAACCCTAGGCCCTATAAACCCTAAACTCTAAATCCAAAGTAATGCAAGGTCCGGCTTCTCTCGAGGCCTTGAGAAGCCAGGTACCCAATAGTCACATGCTTGCCGGAGCCCGTACTCCACTCCCTACAGTATGACCCAAAACCCAATTGAGTACTTGGACCCTGTGGGGAAGACTTTGCTGGATTTTGCTGGTGCGCAAACCTAAACATCGCTGCAGACCGTCACCTAAACCCTAAACCCTAA
>CAJNIZ010004890.1:0-12592 GCA_905231905.1 Symbiodinium pilosum | reverse complement strand
GAGGTTGGTGCAGGCTCTTTTTTATCCATTTTGTATGGTTTTCTTGTTTTTTTTTTTTTTGCATTTTTTGGTTGTTTTGCTACACACCTAGCTTCTCTCCTGCTGTAAAAACTTGTTCAGATAGAGTTTGACACCCAGGGCCGAGCACACTTTCTGGAATGTGTCATCGGAAGGCAAGCCAGTGATCTTTGTGAAAGGCCCACGGCATGCCGAGGTAACGATGCTTCCACAATTCGACTCCGTGACAGAGGGCCCCTCTCATTGGCATGATGCAGATCTTTACCACTTCCTTGTAATTACGCTTGCATATCGTCACAGTGTTGCCATCCAGTGCAGCCAAGGCTCATTTGGTGTGGAAGACGATCGCGAAAAGGTGGCAGAGGTTCTGCGCCAGGCTATTCGGAAGAGTCTGTTTTCGTGGTTGCGCCGCGGAAAGTTGGCTCAGTATCGACTTCTCCTGAACCTGCAGAGTGTCTACCTTCGGAGCTGGGAACCTGACTTGCAGGATGTGGTCCCCGGCTTTCAGGCTTCCGGTGTAGACCCGAAATTGATCGACTTGGAGCGGTTCCTTTTTCAGAACGGCTTCAGGCATGCCTTGGAGCGTGATGCTGTGGGCTGGTCCCCTTTGTGTTATGCTGTACTCCAGGGAAACGCGTCCTTGGTGGCAGCCTTGCTTGAGCAGCAAGCAAACCCAAATGACCAGACCCGCCGCAGCAACCCAGATGTCTATGTGGCTGGGCATACTCCGGTGTTGGTGATTGGTGCCAGATTTCAGAATCACAAAGCCATGAAGGTGCTCATAACAGCCCAGGCCGACATTGAGGGTCGTGACTCTTTCGGCAGCACACCGTTGGTGGCTTCGGCTGTTTCAAGCGACGCAGTAGGTGCCCAGCTGCTATGTGAGGCAGGCGCGAATACTGACGTGAAGAATATGTTCGGAGTCAGTGTTTGTCAGATTGCCTGCGAAGCCAATGCCTTGGGTGTAATGCGCGAGCTGCGCAGCAGGTCACCGAACTTGAGCCTTGCAGGCTGCGTGCAGTCCGCTTGCGCGGTACATGGTTCCACAGCCCTGTTAAAGTGGTTGGTCAATCAGCGAGCTGACATCAACGAGCAGTACAAACCCCCGGCCTTCAGTCTTTTGGGCTTCTTAATGAGGGTGAAAGGTGCCCAGTACAGGTTCGGCTTCTCAAGAACCATGCTGAGTTTCTTCGCTTATCACCACTACGGTGCTTCAGCCTTGATGAGTGCCATCTTGACAGGGAATTTCGAAGCAGCGGCTGCCCTGGTGGCAATGAAGGCCCGCTTGGACTTGCGAAATTCCCGTGGCAAGACTGCCAAGGACTTGGCCAATGACATGGCTGTCCCGCCCTATCTCGTGGAGCTTCTTGATCAGCCGACAGGCGCCTTGGGTCTGACGTCAATGGAGCCATTGCGCTCTTTTGGGCTGGCAGAATTTGAGCGCGAGGAGAGCGACTGTTTCGAGATTTGATGGTACCTTCGCTGGACCTCTGGGGGAGCATGCAGGGTCTGCTGGGTAATGCTGTTTGAGTGAGGCCGAAACGCAGAATTCAGCGAATGCTGTGTGTGTACTTGTTTTTGGATTTCACTGCCGTGTGCTCGTGTGGGAAGTCCAAGTCCAAGGAGCAAGCAATTAACATCCGTTTCATGAAATGTCGTCACTTAGAAGGACAAACCACCCTGAGCAATTCATGGTTTAGATTGCGAAGCTTGCACGATGCTGGCAACCGCTGAACACTGCAAAGCAGGAAGTGATGTCAGTGTCATGTGGTTCAGATCCCGGATGATCCTAGGCCCTTGCTCACTTTTCTCTGCAGTCCAACGACTTGCGAGTTCTCTGAATGTGCAGCAAAGCCAGGGGAATCATCTAAATGATAAGTCATATCGACTTGCCAAGCCTCCAGCCAGTTTTCCACGCAGTCTCTATGTAGGTAGAGACTGTGGCTGCCGGACGTCTTGGCAAGGCAATGTCTTTTTGCTTTGAGTCCAGTTCGCAATTGAAAATGATCGCGGGCCAGAGTCACGGTGCAGAAGGTTTCTTTTTTTGTTGCCTTTCCCAACTTGTTTAGGCTAGCGTGGCAATGCTGAAGCCGGAAGCATGGCAGTGCGAGAAGTGGGTTAGAGAAGGGGCATCGTTGCCACAATTAAATATACTATAGTAGTTTCCATTTTATTTTCCATTTCTCCTATATAACCCCAATATACTGTAGTAGTTTCCATTTTATTTTCCTTTTCCCCTATACAACCCCAATATAATATAGTAGTTTCCATTTTATGTTCCATTATCCCACCCTCAGACAACTCATCAATCCTAAGTCCTAGGCCCGATGTGGCTTGGTATCTGGCTAGGTGGATAAACTGCTAAACACGACGGTGATATCAATAGCAAGGGAATTTCCCAGCTAGATTTTAGGTGCTGCCATCACTTTGTAACAGTTGGATAATATCATATATCATATATTTAAAGCCCTCGAAATGATCCCGTTACAGGGTGGGGCCAGTACCCAAGCTGGATGCTTTGAGAGAGCTTCTTGATGCTGAACCTGGCCTGGAACTTCAGAGTCAGAGGCTCTAGATCCAAAATTCTCCAAAGAGCCCTAAACCCTAACCCTAAGCGTCCCCAGAAATCATGCCAAGGGGCGGCGGGCTATGTAGGGTTTAGGGCTATTCGAGCCCGTACCATAGAAAAGGAAAAGCGCAGGCTGCGTAACTGAAATAATGAACGGCCAGGAAGGTGGGAGCAGATTGAGCGACAGTTTTTTGAAGAGTTGTTATCAAAGACCCAATCCCCCCCACGTCTGAACCCTAAAGCCAAACCCTAACTCCTATCTAACTCCTATATTACACTAGTTTCCATTTTTTCCATTAGCCTTAATACCACCCAAAACCTTGACTGCAGGCCTAACCATGAACCCAAAACTCCTGAAAGCCGATATGAACCCCGAAAAGGTCCCCCTAATTTTTTTGAAGCCCTAAAACCCTAAACCCTGAAAGCCATGGGCTGCTTTAGCTGTTGGGAGGGGCTGTGGAGCCTGCAGGCTGGCCCAGAGCTTCAAATCTTCGATGCCGTTTGGTCCTGTTTGCTGATGTGAGTACTGCTGCAACATGTTGTCCGTGCGCCTAACGTGCAACTTGCAACATTCTGAGAGGTGAAGGCGCTCTTGCCATCAGGAATATCATCCAAAGCGCAAAACGGGTGGGTCCCCAAAGCAGTTGCAGTATCTTAGTCTAAGGAAAACCAAGTCCAATTTTGATGTGGTTAGCAACAGTAGTAGCTTAGGGAGAACATCATAGTAGCGAGCCTGGAAGGTCCGCCGCCGGAAAGAGACATCAGACATCCCCTCTGCCCTAGCCCCAGAGGGATGTTGCTCCGGACAACAGCTGGGACGCATCGCTTCTTGTGTGTGCTGAATTCAGTAGTTGGCAAGAGATGGAGGAATGGATCCTTAGAGCAGTTTCCATTGTCTTTTCCTTTCCTTTGTTTTAAGTCGTCCGCGAGTACAATCTTCCGCAAGTAAAAGAGGTGTTTGAATGTTGGAAGACCATGCTGAGATGCATCGTTGGACTCTTCAGGTGACCTTGGCTTTAGCCGGATTGGTCGTGCACAAGTTGTTCAACAAGTTTCCGTCAATGAAGCAGTCAAATGTCTGTTTGCTGTCGGTTGCTTTGAAGCAACAAACATTGAGATACACTCGTTCTTAACAGGGCTAGTTTTTTGAGGCGAGCTACCTTGTGACAAGCAGGCACACGAAGATGGCTTGTCATTGATGCCATGATTGTCAGTATAACAATCAGCATTCGCCGCATCAGCAGCAGCAGCGGCAGCGGCAGCGGCAGCGGCAGCGGCAGCGGCAGCGGCAGCGGCAGCAGCAGCAGCAGCAGCAGCAGCAGCAGCAGCAGCAGCAGCAGCAGCGGTCACAGCAGCGGTCACAGCAGCGGTTGCAGTGGCAGCAGCTTGTGTAGACGAGGAGTGAGGTTCGCCTAAATTAAGAAACATCTCGTACATGGTTTTTTGAATTTGCAGGGGCCCTCGGTTTAGCGTTTTTGTTGAGGTTCGCTTAGATCTGAAGCTGGAAGGGAGGGGGTGGTGCAAGGTTTCATTGTAGCCTCATGGTGAATCTTGAGTCTTAGCCTGCGCTACAACCTTTAGGTGCCATCGCAAGAAAGCTTCAAGATCTCCAGGCCTGAAGCCACATTACGCTCGAAATGCATTATCAAAGTGTATATTGAGGTTGTAGTAGGGAATAAGGGGATATATTGGGACACTGTTGGGATTATATAGGGATAATGGAAAAGAAAATGGAAACTACTATAGTATATTAGGACTCCGACTGAGACATTTGGGTTGGCAAGTAGTCCGAGATCTTCATTTAAAATATAGTAGTTTCCATTTGCTTTTCCATTATCCCTATATAAATCCAATATATCCCCTTATTCCCTACTACAACCTTAATATACCCTCTTACAAAGCATTTTGAACCTCATTTCAGACTCTGTGCGCTACAGCCTTGGTCATCAGCTCTGAGCCCTGAACACCTTCTGCGGTAGCATGGGGAGTGTATGGCAATTATGATAGTAGTTTCCATTTTCTTTTCCATTCTCCCTATATAACCCGAATATACCAAAATACCCCTGATATATTATAATATATCCCCTAATATACTATAATATAACCCTTAACATACTATAATATAACCCCTAATATACTGTAATATAACCCCTAATGTACTATAATATGTTATAATCGATCCTAAGCTCCAAGCCTGTTAAAGTAAGGTTGCTTCCTTGCTCTCGGCACGCCTCAAGGGTGGTCCTCCAGGGCCAGGGATCACTGCCGCTGCGGATGGGGAGCCGCTGTAGAGCCAGTCCCAGTGTTTTGGGTTTTTTTCCTGAATTGGGGGTTTCCCAAAATTAGGGGTACCTTTTTTGGGGTTCCCATAATAAGGATTATAATATGTTGGGGTCTATATTGGGGTCCCCTTATTTTGGGAAACTACCAATTGCAGGGAGGAGATTGCAAGCTTGTAGTTCTGTTTTTACATGTTGTGATATTCGTGCTCAGCTTCTATGCCCATCACACGATCTCCCTTGTGGAAGCTCATAACGTCAGACTGTAAGTTCGACGCATGATAGCCGTTGCACTTCTGGTTGATCATGTGACAAATCATCGAGTCATTGTTATGATGGGTGAGAAGATATGTGGTACAGCAGCACATCTAGTGAGTGTACTGGTACAAAGGGTTGAACAAATAATCAGTAGGATATTCGTGACCACAGTGCTCCAATAAAGAATAGCCTCCGCAGTAACAAATAGCAAGCATTGCAAAGTATCAAGAGTCAGTCGAGAAGCGACGAAGTGACAACGGAATCAACGGCTGTTGCAGTGTACGATGTCGGCATGGGGATGTTTATTGGTCCAGCGTGGGACGCATTGTCCGCAGGATCGGGCTGTTGGGGCAGACTGACTGATCAGAAAGAGTGAAGGTTGAAAGCAGCTTGAGGTGAAGTTGAGCGAACGTGATGTCCGGATAGTCATCAGCATTTGGGCTGCTTGGGTCCACCTGCGTAGGACTTTGGTTGACTTTGCTTGCATTTCTACGTGCCATTGTGGATGAGAATTCCATGGTGTTCCAGCCCCGTGCCAGCAGGTCTTGTCATGTTAAAGTCTTGGAAAGGAATCCGGCGAAGTCAACACAGAGTCAAGGGTTCGAAGCACCAACAGCGTGCGGGCTCTTGAAAAAGCCACATCTAGGGTTCCGGTAACACAAATCAATGGGCCATTATAGTAGTTTCCACTTTCTTTTCCATTATCCCTATACAATCCCTATGTAACCCCTGTATTATTACCGTCCTATATACCCCCAAGGTCCACTTCGTTTTCAGTTTTCTTTTCCATTTGGTTATCCCTTATCGGGTGTAATATCCTTAGTATAACCCTACATTACCCCTATATAACCCCTAAACCCTAAACCCTATATAAACCCTATAGAACCCGTATATAACCCCAGGGCTTGGTCAGGTCAATAACTGGAGCAGCGATTCCTCATCGCAGCTCTAGCCTCCTCTTCAGAGAAGCGTTTTTAGGGCTTAGGGTTTAGGTTCTAGGGTTATGCCCCGTAACTTGCCATGTTCAAAATCCTGCAAGTGCTGACTTGGGATATCGAAGCCCCCCTAAATGGGAAGGACTTGCAGTAGCTACGTAGAAGATGCTGGAAATTACCTTGATCTAAGCAGTTCGCAGAAGATACTTTGACCGTGCCCCAGGTCAAACTTAAGCTACGCATTCGATTGTGAGGGGACTACTAGCATGTGAGGTATAGTGGAAACTCCTTAAAGGGGGTTTATATGGGGGATTTTATAGGGGACTACTATAGGGGATATGAAGGGGGATACTTGGAGTTTAGACTTTAGCTCATGTAGCGGCAGGACCCCTCGCTCTTCCGCCTCAGATGCGGCCCAGACTATCTCCGACGTCGAGCTAAAGCCGTACCAGGCTTTTCGGTTTAGAGCTTTGGGTCTAGGGGTTCAGAGATTTAGGGACTTAGGGTTTAGGGTTGTGAGTGTTTTGTATGGGGGAAGTGGTTCAGGCTTGCCCAGCCAAAGGGTTTCTGATCCAAATCTGGAGGGTTTGTGTTGCATCAGGTACAGTAGCATAAAGTCATGACATTCCATTCCTTGAGCTGTGATGGTGCCGAGCATTGCTAATACCATTTTTCATTCCTAGTACTAGTACTGCTATTACTATGGCTGAGGCCGCTACCTATGAATTTCAGATTCTTGTTTCCAATTTTATCAAGGCCTGCAATGAACAGCAGCCCAGCAGGAGATTCCAAACGCCCAAGATCTTTGTTTTAAAAGTGAGCAATTTAGGATTCGTTTGAAAAGGTCTTTCACAAGATTTGGCTGAGCAAAGTAGTAAGGAAAAGGCACAATGTTTGTCAACAGTCCTACAGATATTATTACTGTTATGATTGCTATTATTATTCTGACTACTAGGACTATTATTGTTATCATTCTTACTACTCTTATGACTATTAATATTTTTTATCCTCATTATTTCAAAGCCCCTAAACCCTTAACCCTAAACCCTAAACCCGTAAACCCTAAACCCCAAACCTTAAACCCTAGACCTTAAACCGAATCTGTAGAGTAGTCACCCTCACGGACGGCAACTCACCCAGGCAAGGTTGTCGGAAACCGGAAATGTGTGCATAAGAAGGGCTTCGGTAGCACCAACGCTAAGAGTAGGACCCTAGCATGTAGTCCCCCTGAAGTGGATAGAATATGGGGTTATATGGAGATCTTATTATGAAATTGGGCATTTCCATATTCTATCTACTTAAGGGGGACTATAGTCATACGAGAGTTATAGGGTTGTTATGGTAGGGGTCGGGGCAAGACTCCCCCTCCTAGTGTGGTCATACTTTCTGGTCTCCTGCAGTGAAAACTTTGAGCTTGAGCTAGAGTATGTGTTCTTAGAACCATATCCATGTGATACATCACCCGAAGGCCAAAAGGTTGTGATCCCCAACCCTCCTATTTCCGTTTCTTTCCGTGCACCGACGGTGTAAGTGGTAGTTTCCCAAAATAAGGGGACCCCAATATAGACCCCAAAATACTATAGTCCATATTATAGGGACCCCCAAAAAGGTACCCCTAATTTTGGGAAACCCTAAACCCTAAATAGTAGCTTCCATTTTATTTTCCATTATCCCAATAGAATCCCTATATTATGCACCTATATAACCCCCAATATACTATAGTAGTTTCCATTTGATTTTCCATTATCCCAAAAAAGTACCCCTAATTTTGGGAAACCCCCAAGTCTAGTGCTGACAGCCAGGGCCGGCCATGTACCGCTGCACTGGGGTCGAAGTGCTGGAGGCGGCAGGGATCGTATTTGCTTGGGGCTAACAGAACGTGGGTTGGCTCATTGCATCCCAGAACATGTTGGTAGTTTCCCAATATAGGGGGACCCCAATATAGACCCCAATCACTATTTGTATGTGGACCTCCAAAAAGATACCCCTTATTTGGGTCAACCCTCTGTTGCCACCAGACCTGGCCCCAGATGTCAGGATCGTTGAGCATCATCAACGGCGCTTTGGATTAGAACAGCGATGTCGATTGTTCCTGCCAAAGCTTTTGAAGAGCAGATTCAAACACACCCTAGAATAACGACCCTGTAACTATCATATGACTATAGTGGGGTCCTCCGTTTCGGGGTTGGGGCACTGAAGCACTATTACTATATTATATTACGATAGTTCTACAGTACCATATTGCTATTGCCATTTTACCATTACTATACTACTACCCTAAACCCTAAACCCCAATCCCCAATCCATAACCCCTAACCCCTAAACCCTAAACCCTAAACCCCTAAACCCTAAACCCTAAACCCTAAACCCCAAACCCTAAACCCTAAACCCCAAACCCTAACCCCTACCTATTCATTGATCTTGCAGTGGCAGGCGTCTCAGCAGCTGCGCAGCTGCTCCGAAGGCGAGGTCGGTGAATGCAAGCAAGCGATCCCAAGCCATTGGTAAACACAGAGGGTAAATATGGGGTGATATAGGGTTTAGGGTTTAGGGTTTAGGGGATATAGGGCTTAGATGGGATTATGTAAAGTTTTGGAGGTTTTATCGTGTTTTTGGGGATTAGATTTTAGATAGGGTTTGGTGGTATATTACCTCAAGTAAACATGCGGGCTCTTGACTCCTCAGTGCACAAAGAAGAATAGGACCGATTTGCAGTAGGGTCCCTAAAGGATCGCGTCACTCTTGTGGAATAGAAACTTACTGGTGCTTAAGGGAGAGCGGGGGAATCATTCCTGTATAATACCCATTTATACCCCTCATAATTGTACCTATATTCACTCCCCCACTCCCCCTAAAGCACCAGTAGGTAGAAGTGATAGACTATCTCTGGTCCTCCCCCAGGTGAACGTCTCGGAGTTTTTTGGGCATGCTTTGCATGACGTTGCGTCAGAAGTATTTCATCATGGTAGGCCAAATGGCTTTGCACTCACAAGTAGTTGCCAATTCCTTTTCCACAAACCCCACCTTGGTTCGTTTGTTCCAGCCGAGGCGAATATCCGAACTTGTGCCCCAATATATACCCATCCATAGTACACAGTAGTAGTTTCCATTTCTTCTTACTGTATCCCTAGTCATACACCAATGCAATGCCTAATTTTATGACCCCTATATAACCCAATAGAACCCAGTAGAACCCCAATATAACCCCTTGTAACCCTATGTATCCCCTATAGAACCCCTATATAACTGGGGTCTCGCAGGCTTAGCTCTGCCCACGAAAGCGACTTCCCGGCTGGGGCTGCCAGAGGTCAGCTGAGTAGTATTTTACTTTGGGGATACTATGGTACCCATTATAGTAAGTTTAGGGGGGTTATATAGGGTTTGGGGTTTAGGGTTTAGGGTTTAGTAGTATTTGACTTTGGGGATACTATGGTACCCATTATAGTGTTTAGGGCCCTAATAATGGAGAATCAAATGGAAAAGAAAATGGAAAATGAAATGGAAACTGGGATTATACTGGGGTTATTTGTGTAGTCTTTTATTTGGGGATACTATGGCACCCATTGTAGAGTATGATTATATCCTCCTTTTGGGGTATAGTATTTTTTTATCAGGAATATAATCTTCCTAGGTTCAACCACCCAAAAAAAATGCTACTCAGCTATGGCCAGCTCTAGGATCTTTTAAGGGGACATTCCTTAAATCATCGCCAGCAGTGATTGTTGGGAAGACACTATGGATAACCTAGTAGCAGGTCCTTCGTTCGGCCTTCCCGTTTAAATTCTTCCCTCCACTTTGGTCCGCTTGTCAATTCAGGATTGTGCTTTAGAGGAAGGAAGTATCGCCGGAGTGAGCTTAAGGCAGCTCCATCAAGTTCCACCAGGATGGCGCTGATCTCCCATCCAAGACTTGAATTGGGTCTAGAAGGGCTCATGATATGTTCCATGGAGTTGTTGCTGGTTCTTCTGGGAGCAGCAGTAAAAGAGGGTAGAATCCTCTAAGCTCCTTCCCCACGTCAGTACGTGTAGGGGTCAGCAGGTTCAGGGTGCAGTACACAGGCAATAATTTAGTAGTTTACATTTTCTTTTCACCCCTATATGACCCCAATATAACCCAATAGAACCCAATATAACCCCAATATAGCCCCATATAACCCTACACATCCCCTATGTAACCCCTAAATAACCCCAGCATATCCCCGATATCCCAGCAAAGGTGTTTGAGGGCTTGATCTGAAAGAATGCAGTCGACCTGCATCGGTGATCAGCAGCATACACGTGAAGATACGTCGTTGAAAGTGCCACATTATGTCATAGCCTTCATTGTTTCCATCATGACTTGTCTGGCTTAAAATTCAAGTTACAGTGTTGGAAACCATTTCAGTGCCCAATTACTTTGCCAACGTTTCAGCGAAGTTCGATAGCTTTCCTGCGTGAGTTCGAGATGTTCGAGGTTAAAAAAGGCTACCGCGATGGCTGCTTTGCATCATTGTGAAGCTTGGGGTGCCGGTGTCAATAGCACATCGTACGGCAGCGGAGCACCGAAGTCTCCATAATGACGCACATGCTTGCCAAAGTGCTTGTTTGGCTGGAGTGATTTCTTGCCAGAACGTTTGGATATGCTAGGCGGTTTACGCCACGTGTTCTTTTCCGCTTGCGCTCCTAGATGTGACTCATGGTGTTCAGAACTTAGCCCGAGAGCTCTTAAGCAAGTTAGGATTTGAAAGCGTCTATGGCGACATAGAGATTTCTCTAGATGACGTCATGTTTTTGGCTCGGCTTCTTGATTTGAGATATGCTGTTTGACCTTAATTTCAAGGACATTTGAGCCTGTCTCGCTGTGCATCAGACGTGGGCGCCTGAACTTGTATCCTTCTGAAGTTCTATCTGCAGGTAAAATAGCCAGCAAGGGTACTCCGCACCATCAAGCGCAACTGTTCTGAGTGTGTCTTGCTGAGAATTAGTTCCTTCTGATCCTTTTAGTGTGTGGGCCCAGAGTCCTCCAACTTCCAGCCTCAAACCCTTTAATCCAAACTCCACGCACCAAACTTAGCTTCTGTCCAGGTCATTTTGGTGAACTTTCAGCTTCCGTTTGAAGCTGGTCCGCTGAAAGGCGTCCGGTGCATTCCTGTGCGATCAGTTCTTTGCAGACAATGTTTGCGATTTAGTTAAGATCTCAAGCAGAGTTGAACTCAACGGGAGCTTGATTAAGCCACCCGCTCCAATAACGAACCTCACCTCCGATAACAAACACACTATATGTATACATATATGCGTATATATACATATTTATATGTTTTTACATTTGCATGTCTATATCTACCGCAAACATAAGAGCCCTGAAGGGAGTTTTTTTTTCTAATGAGCTCGGCCCTATCCAGCCGGCTGTGAGCTTGACAGGACCTCATCCGCCCGAAGATCATGGCTGCAGTGTGGTGCTGATTTTTCAGTTGAAGGCGAGCCTAGTAGCGGATCCATTAAATACATGCATCTTCAAAGAAGGAGCCGGAATAACCGCCAAAAATGAGATACCAACAAGTAACATTCCTCAATCCGCATCAAGGTTACCTGTTGCCTACAGGATCCCCTATGATATGCGATCCCCGAAACGTGCCTGTAAGTTGGAGCAGTTCAAACCCTCATGCAAGCATAGACACGCCAGTGGTCCTCGAAGTGGGCGGGCCATTGTTTTTTGTTACTCCCCATATGGGTTTAGAGTTTAGGTTTACTGTTGGTCCCTGTTTGTATAACCTACTCAACAGCTTTTTGCCCCCAAGGCAACACTCGATCATTTTGAGAAACTGCCACTGTACAGGCATTAAAGAGAACACTAAACCAGCTAAACCCCCTGAACCCCCTAAACCCTGAACACTAAACTCCCTAACCCCCTTAAACTCTAAACACTAAACTCCCTAAACCCCCTAAACCCGAAGCACTAAACTCCCTAAACCCCCCAAACCCGAAACACAAAACCACCTAAACCCCCTGAACCCCCTAAACCCTAAACCCCCTAAACCCCGAACCCCTAAACCCTAAACCCTAAACCCTCTAAACCCTAAGCCCCCTAAACCCGAAACACTAAGCTCCCTAAATCCCCTAAACCCGAAACACTTAACTTCCTAAACCCCCTAAACCCTAAACCCCCTAAAACCCTTAAACCCCGAACCCCTAAACCCTAAACCCTCTAAACTCTAAAGCCCCTAAACCCGAAACACCAAACTCCCTAAATCCCCTAAACCCGAAACACTAAACTCCCTAAACCCCCTAAACCCGAAACACTACACTCCCTAAACCCACTAAACCCTGAACACAAAATTCCCTAAACCCCCTAAACCCTAAACCCCCTAAACCCCGAACCCCTAAACCCTAAACCCTAAACCCTCTAAACCCTAAGCCCCCTAAACCCGAAACACTAAGCTCCCTAAACCCCCTAAACACTAAACTCCCTAAACCCCCTAAACCCTAAACACTAAACCCCCTAAACCCCCTAAACGTGAAACACTAAATTCCCTAAACCCCCCAAACCCGAAACAC
>CAJNIZ010004889.1:0-20544 GCA_905231905.1 Symbiodinium pilosum | reverse complement strand
TTAGGGTTTAGGGACTATATATAGGGATTCAAATTTAGAAGGGAATAAGGGTCTAGAGTCTAGGGACTATATATAGGGATTCAAATTTCTTTTCTTTTTTTGTTTTACGGGCCCTTTTCTCCAAGGTTGTGGGAGTTTTGGGTTTGCAGAGTTTGGGGTTTAGGGTGTTTGGGGGGTTTAGGGTTTTAGGGTTATGTCCGTTAAAAGGGTTTTGGGTTTAGGCCTTTGGGGTCTAGGGTTTTAGGTTTAGGGGCTTTGGGTTTTGGGGTTCAGGGTCTAGGGATTTAGGGTTTAGGGCAACGGTCCAGGGCTTTAGGGTTGAGGATTCATGGCTTTGGAGATCAGGGCCGGGTTCAGGGTTTTCGGGTCTAGGCTTCAAGTTTTAGGGGCCTAAGCACCTGATATACGTACAGAAGAACATAACGAAACCATGACATGGTGAACTCAAACTGCCAAATTGTCAGCTTTCTATGTTAAGGTTCAGGGTTTGGGGTCCTGGCATCAAGGCAGAGTAGCTATGGTAAGAGCGCAGGGGCTACCATTGTAGACACGTTTTGGCTAAGCTGGTTCTACGAGCAGAACAGCTGTCCCAGTAAATCCCTGGCGCACTCCTTAGCTTTTTGGTTACCCCAACCACGGTTTGGGGTTTAGGGTTTAAGGTTTAGGGTTTAGCGCTGAAATTAAGTCCTGATTATGGGGTTGGAGTAGCTAAAATCCCCTTACTAAAGTATCGCCCGAAACCCAAACACTAAATGAAAAAACTTCCTCGTTGTCGAGCAACCCTAAACTTTGAGGACTTAGGGTTTAAGGTCTAAGTTGAGGGTTTAGGTTAGATTACAAAACAATCTTGTCATGCATAATTAATCGGAACTACAACTTGCAAGACAATACGAGATTTCAGGATATTGCATGGGAATGATTTCGGTTTTCCTTATCGCCCTTACCTAGAGAAACCCCTCCGTCTATGCTTGCAAAGAGTCGAAAAACGGATCTGTCAAGCTCGTGGATGACGGATCTATCCTCAACCGGTTCAGCGTCACCTGAGACATGCCCTAGCGGTGCGGTCAAGGAACTTAAAAGAAGCTATTCCGACAAGAAAATTCTATTACATACTGGATAACCCTATCATGGTAAGTTAAGTTAGGTTCCTTACAAGCAATCCAGTAAAGGGGACTGTGGGAGTGCATACATGTAAAGCTTATCTTGGAAGATTCCATTGGAGACCTGTGGAATTTGACTCCCCCGCCTCCGATTTGACTTTAGTAAGCGGCTTATTGGCGGTAGAAGCGGGCAGCACAGTAAGTAGCATGCTTGCGAGGATCTGGGAGGAGCTGTGTTGCTACTTGCTGTTGCGGTCCATGACAGACAAGCTTGGACACCTGCAGTGGGCTTCACATGTTGCCACCAGTGAGACTCTTGCAAGAAGTGCTGAAAGCCAACTACCCCATAACGAGGATAACACGTGGTACCGAAGGTGGGTACTACTAGAGCGGGTAGTGATTGTTCTGTTCCTCTTGTTTATTTTCTGTGGCCGACCCCGGCACCTACCGCAGATGGCACCATTATTCAAGGCAAATACCTCAATCCGAAGCCAAGATGCGGGTCCGGCAAAATTGACCGACCTTGGCGGAGTGTGCATGGATGTCTTACGACCATCGTGCCTGGTTGGCCACGGTCCAGTACGGTTTCTGGCTGAGCAGGAGGTTCACCGAACAAGGGTGGGTCAAGGTCTGGAATCCTAGCGCCAGCACAGCCTCTATAGGTGGCGATGTATGCTTGTGTCATGGCATCATCTTGAACTACCATGGCCTTTACTCATTCAGACTCCCAAATAACGCCGAGGACACAAGCACGAAACATACACGGATGTAATGGCAATAGCCGGAACTTTAAGCCCACAAACCGGAGGAAAAAGAACACATTGAGACCCCTTGCATGCTGATGTTTGGCAGGGATCCGGGTTCTGATAGTAGTTTCCATTTCATTTTCCATCATCCCAGTATAACCCCAATATAACCCTAATAGCACCCCAAAGGGTACCTATATGATTTAAGGTCCGCACTGGTCGCGCTGGCCATCTGCATGGAGGGCGCCGTCCTGGGCCACAGCCTGCAGGAAAAGTGCTGGGAAGTGGCTAAGGGAGCCAATATGGGGGTTTCCCAAAATTAAGGGTACCCTTTTGGGGGGTCCCTATAATAAGGAGTATAGTATTTTGGGGTCTATATTAGGGTCTCCTTATTTTGGGAAACTACCATATAGGCAATGGTCTAGGGCTTTGAGTTTGGGGTTTAGGGTCTAGGTCTAGGGATTAGGGATCCAAATGACCAATGCGCGTCACATTCACAAACACTAGGGCCCAATGTAAGTACCATTTGTATACGTGGATCCCTAGGGAAACACTGCTACCCTGGGGAAACGTGCTACCCTCAAACTCTGTCGCAGGGTTTCGTGCTGCGAACAGTTTGCGCCAGAAAGCCGCCTTTATGTCGCGGTCAAACAGGGTTAGTCAGATACAAGTTAGGAGGACCCCCCACCCTGTAATAGTGGTATAATAGGAATATAACAGGACCCTAGTATAATCCTTACTCTACCTTTTAGTCTATTCCTGGGTGGGGGTCCACCTAAGATACAAGTATAGTAGATACGTAGGTTCGAAGATGCATGTCAGATGGGAACCCCTTTGGGCCCCAAGTACATACTATACGGACTATACAGGTAGCTGGTCTTTGGGAGCTCTTTATTGCAGTGTGCAATTGCCGCATACTTGTCCGAACGAGCCGTACAGAGGAAGATGCCTTCTAACTGCAGGCAGTAGAACGTAAGCTGCAAAATTATTCGCTTTTCGAGAACGAATATGCCGCCTCAAGTTTATAAGAGTCTGCCATGACAATTTCCATTTCCACATCATTCCGCACGAAAAAAAGAGCTGCGCTACTAACAAAAGCTGCTATGCTTGTCCGTGGTACAAGCATAACAATTCTATGCCTCCGGCTCCTTGTCGTCTTGCTCCTCCTCCTACCTATGCTCGTCCTCGTATCCTACTTGTACTCCTGCTGCTGCTGCTCTTCATCTTGCCGCTGGAATTGAGCGGCCCCTCGCTTGGCATAAAACATCGCTACTTGTACAGCGGCCCAATTTGCTGTGAGGACATGTTTCAAATGAGGGGGAGTGGGTTATGCTTGCTATCATCCCTGATGGACTTTTTTTTAGAAGTCATAGACCATAATTCCAAAACCCACTCCCCAAAGCGTATATATCCTAGGAACTCCAAAAGGAACCCCGCCAGCCCTCCCAGCTTTAAGAAGCCCATCCCAATAATTCACTAAGCTTAATCTACCGTTTATGGAGCCCGCACTTTTTCAGAGAACTCCATTCTCTCATGTAGCCATGGCGCGTAACTTGTGAGGGTCCACAGTGCAGTCCCCGGTGCCGAAGGGTTTGCCACAGAGGACAGGGTGAGGCTGTAGGCCCGACCTTGCCTCAGCATTTTCCCCGGGGACCCATGTAGGTATATGGTATATACTTCAGGCCCACATGGGTTCCCACATACCTAGTTTAAGGCCCAGGTATATGGATCCTCTTGGTTTGAAGCTTCACAATATCCCTCGTCCTCAGTATGACAGTTCATTACTTGGTTGCTACTCTTATTACTGCGATTCTTAGAGGGTCTTGGGTTCAGCGTTTGGGATTCAAGGTTTCAGGGTTGAGGGTTGCGGATGTCTGGTGTAGCTAGGGTACAGGTTTGCGGCTCCTACCAGGTTATAGCCCCCTTTAAGTAGATAGAATACGGGGTATATGGGGATCTTATTGTAATATACCCAAAACCATATTCTATCTACTTAAAGGGTGACTAAAACATCAAACCGCATGCTCACCACTGCGCGATGCTGTTAGTGAGTGCTCGTGCTTTGACATGTGAGCAATAAGCCCGACAAGCTCAAGATGGCAATCAAGACCAGGTATGCATGGAGTTTCAGGGTAGCTCAGACCCGAATTGCAAGCCTCTAAGCGCTGAATTGTAACTCCTCAGAAGCTAGACCTCATCTCTTTCAATCCTGATCCCTCTACGTAGTCTACTAGAGATTGTACGCCAAGGGCAGATATCAGCCTCAACCTCACACTCCTAGTATGACTGGAGGCAATCCGGCAATGTTCAAAATCCCTCAGAAGTCCTATGCTAACTGTTCCTGTACAGTATGGGATGTACAAGGTGGTGCAAGATGTCCCCCATCCCTGGTTGTGGCAGTGCTAAGGCTGACGACAAGGGTTTAGGGCTTAGGGCTTCCATGACTGCAGAAGCAAATGGTGCTGGTAGGCCTTACAGCTCATACTTTTCAGAACTGGCATTGGCTAGATGTTGGGCAGTCGGTAGCTGAGTAATTAGTTAAAGCATATCCAGTCTTCTAATGACTCCCTTTCACAAGTTTCAAAAGTTCACCGAACTCCATAATGGCCGCCGGGCTCGAAGATGAAACGACTTCATCTATTCTGATATTCTGCTTGATTCCGAGATTCTCCAGGGCCATATGCAGCAGCAGCGACGCGTTATTCCGAACCACTGAAGTCACCTGCGCCGCCAAGATGATCCAAAGCTGTTTCCAAGGGTTCTGCTGGGAACAGTCTGAACCCTCTATAGTCTCACTGATCCAGAGTAACCTGTGCTGTACCCCACTTTGAATTACACATAATTACACTCTTTGTATGTTGCACGTCTCTGTTCCAGGACCAGATTGCGTCTCTAAACTATTATAAAGGCCCCTAAAAGGGCCTGAGTAAGGAGAACTCATAGGAATTGCATATTTAGGGTTTGGGTTTAGGGTTTAGGGTTTGGGTTTAGGGTTTAGGGTTTAACTCCCTTTGGGGGACGGCGTCAAATTATTACCGTCCAGGAAACTCACGGAGCTGCACTCCTGCTGTGACTATTGGTCAGGGACTGGCACTGCAACGGATACTGTATCCCGAGACAAAACTAGTTCCCCAACCCCGTCAAATCCCTAAACCTGAACCCGGTTACCCCCCTGAAGCCAAGACAGAACTTTAGGGATCCAAGTTCACAAATTATCCCAAAGTGGGCCCCAAATTCTGTAAATATTGCCTACACTGGGCGATGCGCATCCCTAGGAGAAGTAGTTGCCTGTGTACCCACAGCCGCGGCCGTAGCACTTGCAAAGTTGAATCGCAACGGCTCGGCTTGACTTGCAGCGTCCTGCTTGAGGGATCCTGAACCTTAAACCCCTACTTTATTTAGGCTTTAGGGTTTAGGGTTTAACCTCAGAAGTATGTAGAATAGTTGCCTTTTCAGCTATATTTGGTTGTTTTGGGCTAGTATTTTACCTATTTCCTTGGTTCAGGGAGGGCTTCGAGATTTTCAGGTTACGATGCGAGGCGTAATCACAGTAAGGCTCTGAGATCCTCAGGGCGTATTCAGCATCAAATCGTCAAAGATTTGGGTAAAAGAATTGTGGCTTTGGATCCGAAGGTACGGGGAAGTTCAACCCTAAACCTTTCAGGGTCTCGGGCTTACGGGTGTAGCAGTTCCGTAAGGGTCCAAGTACTTCGTAATCATATACCTACCTAGAACCTGTACTATTATTTCTAAATCTTACCAATATCCCAGGTACCTGATTACTAGGTACTTGGATCCCAAGTCCTTTTTATCCCTATCTACCCTTTATATATCTATCCGTGTGAAGGGACCTTACTATTAGTTACTTGGGTGGTGTAGGGTATACCTAGTAAGCCAGTAGTTTTAAATTAAGGTCTACCTAAAACCACAAAGTAGGCAAAATAATGGTCCAAAACCCGAAAAAATGATATGATCCACGAACCCGAATGCAGACGCGTGACGCGTAGATTGCAAAGATTATAACACCCAACGCGCGACACCAATCAGCAAATTTAGGTCCGGGGCTGTCTCCTCTCCCCTCTATCCTCTCCTGTCTCTTTTCTCTCCTCTCTCCTCTTTTCTCTCTCTTCTCTCCTCTCTTCTCTCTCCTCTCCTCTTTCTCTGTTCCCTCCTCTCTGCTCTCCGCTCTCCTCTCTCTCTCGTCTCCTCGTCTCTTCTCCTTCTCTCTCTGTCGTCGTCTCTCCTCTCCCCTCTATCTCTTATCTCCTCTCTCTTATCTCCTCTCTCTTCTCTCCTTTCTCCTCTATCCTCTCCTCGCTCCTCTCTCCTCTCCTCTCTCTTTTCTCCCCTGTCTCCTTTCTTCTATCCACTCTCTTTGCCTCTCCCTCCTCTCCTCTCCTTCTCTCTCTCCTCTCTCTTCGGTCCTCTCTCCTCTCGTCTCCTCTCCTCTCTCTTCTCTCCTCTTTTTTCTCTACTCTCTTCTCTTCCTTCTCACCTCTGTCCTCTCCTCTCTCTTTTCTCTCCTCTCTCTTCTCTCCTCTCTCCTCTCGTCTCCTCTGCTCTCTCTCCTCTGCTCTCTCTCCTCTGCTCTGTCTCTCCTCTCTCCTCTCCTCTCTCTTGTCTCCTCCCTCTCTCTCGTCTCCTCGTCTCTTCTCTTTCTCTCTCTGTCGTCTTCTCTCCTCTCCTCTCTATCTCTTATCTCCTATCTCTTCTATCCGCTATCCTCTCTTGTCTCTTCTCTCCTCTCTCCTCTCTCATCTCCTCTCTTTTTTCTCTCCTCTCTCCTCTTTCTCCTCTCTCTCTTGTCTCCTCTCTTCTCTCCCTTCTCCTCTCTCTTCTCTGCTCTCTACTGTCTCCTCTCCTTTCTCTTTTCTCCTCTCTTCTCTCTCCTCTCCTCTCTCCTGTCTCCTCTCCTTTCTCTTTTCTCCTCTCTTCTCTCTCCTGTCCACTCTTTTCTCTCCTCTCCTCTCTTCTCTCTCCTGTCCTCTACTCTCTCTTCTCTCCTCTCTTCTCTCTCCTCTCTCTCCTCTCCTCTCTCCTCTTTCATCTCCTCTCTCCTCTCCTCTGTGTCCTGTCTCCTAGCGAGGACTAAACGCAAGTCCAAAACTGACGACAGTTCTGCGTTTCACGACCAGGACCCCCCGATCCGTGTGACTGTTGGCACTTGTGAGCTGCTCTGACCAAACGCAAGTCCAAAAGTGACGACAGTTCTGCATTTCACGACCAGGACCTCCTTATCCCTGTGACTGTTGGCACTTCTGAGACGCGAAGATCCTACGCGAGTCCAAAAGTGACGACAGTTCTGCGTTTCACGACCAGGACCCCCGCCACGATCCCTGTGACTGTTGGCGCGACCAGGAAACCCCGATCCCTGTGGCGAACGCTTGCGGACGCTTTGCGAACGCTTGCGGACACAAACGCAACGACTTTTGGTCACCTCCCGGACCCCTGGACCCCAACCTTAAAACGGGAACCCTTCTGGGGAGCCGGGAAAAAGCCAAGAGGCCATTACTCTACATACTTTGGAGGTCCTGGTACATCAATTTCCCTAGTTTCATGCCAATTTTGTTTCAAGTAGCTGAGATGGCTGCCCTGTTGGAGTTTAATGTGGCCTTGTGTTTAGGGGTAATGGGGTCGAAAACACCCAATGAATTAATGCAAGTGGGCCCGTGACAGTCTACAACAGGGGTCGTATTAAGGGGTGTATATAATCATAGTATAAACTTATAGATACTATCCAACTGTTCATGAGTGGTGGCAGGCAGTACCCAAATTATACTACCTAGAGGTTATGGCTTTTGATTCGGGCTGTCACAGGGGATCTTTGCAACAACTGCCAATCCTTGATCGCTGACAAGTGGGTTTGCGCATGCAAAGCTCAGTATGCTATTCCGACCCCGCAAGTGCAGAAGAATGCATAAGTCCCATGCTTGCATCATATGAACTATAGTGAAAACTCCTAGTATCCACCTTGATAATCCTTATGATAGCAGACCTATATAACCCTGTATATAACCCCCCTTAAGGAATTTAGACTAGAGCTCATTTTCAGGTAGAGCCCTTGCCCTCAACCACTGCAGGGGCCATGTTCTTCTTCGAAAACGCGAGGCGCTACAGGAAACAATGTGACCCTAAAGGTCCACGTACCCAATAATTAGGCACTTGGGGTTTGGGTACTAATAGTACAGGTCTTGGGTAAGTATATGACATTATATGACTATTAGGTACTTGGAACCTCAGGGTGAGTGCGCCTGCGGACTTCAGAGACAGAACTACGTACTTGCGAGTGTTAGGGCGGAGTATGTCTCTACGAAAGCTACTAAGTTAGTTAACTATCCCCAGCAGAGAGCCTACTACCATAGCATAACAATTTTCACCAACACTGACAAGTCCACAAACCATAAATGCCTGTATATAACATCCTTGGAGCCCGAAAGCTTCCCATGCGTAGAGCCCCTTACCCTCGCCTTAAATGTCTAAGCCTGTCATCCCCATGCCACGGTCATACCTCTAGGCGCCTAGATCCTAAACCTACAATCCTAAAACCCTAAACCCAAACCCTAGATATCCCTGTACCCCCTTTTAAAGGGTGCCTTTCTATCCCTATAACCCCTTGAAGGGTCCATGCATATACCCTTCAGTACCCCTGTAAAAGGTACCATTGATCTCCTGGACCTCTGTGGTTACGTGCAGCGCCTCGGCATCCTGGCCTCAGTGATACTTTCACCGGAACCCGCCTGATGTAGGGTTTGGGGTTTAGGGCCTCCGAGAAGCAGACCCGAAAAGTTAGGCGTTTCGGGTTTATCTGGGGGCTTTAGGGGTCATAGGCCTTTAGGGGTTGGGCCGGGGTTGGGGCATGAGGGCTTGCTAGTTCTGGAGTGCTTACGTCTGGATGCAGGGTGAGTCAAAGATGGAAAAACTCCTGACTACCTAGACCCTCCGTCTACCCCCAAATTATCCCACAAGTGCCCGCTATTAGGGCTCGTATACCCCTATTTACGGGTACTAGGAGGGTCCTGGTGGGCACCTCAGAAATTGGAACTGTTTCCAGGAAAGTCACCTCAAGCACACTTCCAGGTGGGTACAGACAGTAGCCTCGTCTAAAGGTTCAGAACGGTAGCCGTATAAGGGTCCATGTACTTGATGATCATTTACTTCCCTGAAACCTGTACTGAATTACTCTTATACCAAATACCTAATTATTAGGTACTTGGACCCCAAACCCTTCATACACCTACATACTCCTTGAAATTCTTTGTACCCATATATGCCTCTAAATAAGGGATTTGATTGATTATAGGGCTAGATCGCGATATATAAGCCAAGTTTCTGTTTAATGTCCATTGTCTTTTCTGTTTGATTCTCCACGATATGGGGTAATGACACTCATCCCTTTGACCCCTACTTGGTAGGTACTTGTACACAATGGGGAAAGGGTTTATATGCCCAAGCGGTTTAGGGTTTAGGGGCTTGGGGTTAAGGGTTTAGAGTTTATGGTTTCGGGGTTATAAGGGTTTTGGATTTACTGTTTACGGCATGTAGAGTTAAGGTTTAATAAGGGCTTAAGGCTTCAAGTGAAGGGTTTAGCGTTTAGGAGATGGAGTTTAGGAGTTTAGGGTCTAGGGTTTGACGGCTTAGGGTCTCTCCTTGACTACATGGTAGTGTCCATTAACAGGGGGACCTCAGTATAGATTCCAAAATACTGGAATCCATTTTCCGCATAGAACCCACCAAAACTAACCCTAAACCCTAAACCCTAAACCCCCTCCTAGGTCCTAAGTGTCAACATCAGCCTGGGATCCACTAGCTCAATGTAGGTAATATTCTATGTAGGGATTATTCGAATACTTGGATCCCTAGGGAGACAGTTGTAGGAACCCTCAGGGGAGCTTGCAACGAAAAAGCGCCTAGCTTCTGTGCAGTAAGAATGCCCGCCCCTGGGGTCCAAGTACCCGATAGTACTCTACTTGCCCGAAACCTGTACTGTAACTACTATTACCCAGAACCCAAGTACCTAATTATTGGGAATTCGCACTTTCTGGGTACCAGAATCTTCAAATGCTTGGGTTTGACTGCTTCCTAGTTCCCCGGCATGACACGATGTCAGTATGTTCCGAGGTCTTGCAAGACGATAGAGTTTCAGGTTTAGGGGTTTAGGGGTTCAGGGGTTTTAGGGGTTGACCCTAAACCCTAAGCTCTTTTTTGGGATAGCCAAAAGCGTCCTAACTGCTCTGATCTCTGCACGCAGGCAGGAACAACTTCACACGGCCCCAAGGCACCCTCCATAAACTAACATGGCACCCACATACACAAAGCCTCTTTTCAAAACCTTAGAACCCCTATATCACCCCTGTGAAGGTACCTTGAAATCCTGAGAGAATCCCTTTGAAGGGGCCTTACGTATAATCCCTGGACAAACAAAAACTTTTAAACAAACAGAAATCCTGGAAGGCCCCTCCCTTGCGGTTCCATGCCAGTTTTGGGGAGGGTAAATCTCACGTAACGTTACGGCCGACCCCTAGGCGCCCCCAAAAAAGGTTGAGGGTTTTGGACTTTGCATTGCAAGACCCTATTGGGTTATCCGTAATAGTAAGGCTAAGAGGCTGTAAAAGACTACCTGGTCATGACTTGGATTCCCCCTAACCCGCCACGAAATGAATCTGAAGACCAGCTTGAAGCATCAGTCCCATTAACCAATTTCAAACCCTTGCAGAATCCCGACTCAATTTACAAAAGCCTAACAGACTCCTTTTAAATTCCCAGCCTGAAACAGACCCTACTACTAGCATTGTGTAATCCTCTAAAAACCTTCTGATGACGTAGTCTAAACCCTAACCCTAAACCCTTAAACTAAGCCAGGAAACTCACGCGGAAGGTCAGCCGCAACGATGCGAGGCTTTCCACTGCTTGAAACGCATCCGTGCGAGTCACCTCGATTATTCGTAAGGTTTCCTTACGGGTCCAAGGACCCAAATAATAGGGTCCCTTCAAAAGGGTTGTGGGGGGATATATATATATATATATGTATATATGTATATATGTATATATGTATATATGTATATATATATATATATATGGGGACCATTTACAGGTATCAGGGCCTAAATACCATTAATATTCTAGTATTTGAACCCTGAAACCCTATTATTTGGGTCCTTGGACCCTTAGGGTTCCAGTTGAATGAGAGCTTACTTGTGTTGCGTACAGTGGTCAGAGGGTCCAGCCCAAGTCTTCTACAGGAAACGATGTGGGCAATTCCCACTTCAAGGCTTCTCATAGAAATTGGTTAGGGTTTAGGGTTTAGGGTCAGCTCTGAACTCCAAAGCCCGAAGCCCAAAGCCCTAGACCCTACCTACCCTAAACCCTAAACCCTAAACCCTCTACCCTAAATCTAGCTTATGAACCCAAAAACCGAGGCCTAAAGTTGAAGTCCTGAGCTTCGGACTGAAATCTCCAGCAGCCGCGGCGTGACGAGCTCTCCAGGAACCTGTTTTATTCAAAACGTATTGGGGTTATGTAGGGATAATGAAAGCTACTACAATTAATGGGGTTATATTGGGTTGAGGGTTTAGAGATAATGGAAAAGAAAATGGAAACTACGATATTATCATAGGGTATACATTGGGGATATGGAGGGATAATGGAAAAGAAAATCGAAGCTACTATGGTTGTGTCCAGAGAGGCCAATCAACTTACAGGTACTATGTGGATTAGGAGTTACTATAAAGATTTAAGGTAGCCCTACAAAACTTTACCCGAAATGATTCTAGGATACTGTGATTCCTAAGATGATTTTAGGAAGGTCCCTCAACCAAGGGATCCTAGGCTCCATTGAACCCCGCATGGTTCAGAGCTACGGGTTAAGAGTTTAGGGTTTGGGGTTTTGAGTTCAGGGTTTAAGGCTCACCGCACAAAAACCAACATGTAGCGAATGTAGCTCAACATGGCTCCTATGCTTTGGGTACTGCCCCCACCCAGTAACAGTCTATAAGCGCTATATACAAATACGGATAGTTATAGTACGGCTGTTCTCAAACTGTTACTGAGTGCGGAGCAGTATCCAACCTGCAGTCTATTCCCCAGCAAGTTCCTTACACAACCCCCAGAACGGGGGGGGACAAACCGACGCATAAACCCCTCAAACTCAGGGCGGGTAATTTACAAAACGCTAGAGTTGTCAGTATCAATATTAAGAATAACGATACTAAACATACAATATTCATGATCAGATTACTGAATAGCAAGTACAGCCCCGGAGAATTAGAATACTGGCACTAGATAGTGCCCTAAGGCTCCAAGTACCTAATAAACATATACTTACCTAAAACCTGTACCATAATGACTATTACCCAAAGCCCAAGTACCTAATTATGGGGTATTTGGACCCTTAGGGGTAACAGTCATGTTCAGGCTTGCAACGCTTGAAACATCTTACATGGGAGAAGCCCAAAGGGACATGCGTAGTAAGAACAGCAGGATGAGAATCACAAATACAACCGGAACATAACACCCCGAACATTTTGAAAGGTGGTCCTCGCAGGTGCTAGCGTTTAGGGTTGACTGCTTTGGGTTTCGTGGCCTGCATGTTGTTTGAGGTGGATTTTGTGCACACTGTGCAATAACAGAAGAGTTGGTCTTCTTTCATTCAGGCCTCTACATCACCGAAAAAGATGTAAAAGGAACAAATGATGGGAGGAGCGGTAACAGCAGCCGCAGCAGTTGCAGTCGTTGTCGTCGTCCTCGTCGTCGTCGTTGTTGTTATTTGCTTGCCTCCTTCTGTCTGCTTTTTGTTGCGCCTTTTTGCATGTCTCTCTCTATGCCTTTCTTACATGGACGACACCGAAAAGCCTGAGTTGCAACTTTCATCTGGCCCTCATCTCCAAGCAGGCTGTCGTTGTTCGTCAGGTGAAGGAAACTGTTTTCATAGTCAGCGAGCCACCTGTGTCCTCCGCTGCCGTGGTTCCTTACTAGCTGCAGCCGCTTGCTTGGCGTCCCGCAACACCTTCGTACTTGGTGCTGAGCAAGGGAACTGTGGGCCAAAAGAAGGAGCATGCTGCCAGTACTGGGACGTGGTGAAATTCTGCACCATTTCCGCAGCAACACCTAACACCCTCCGAAGAACGGAGACCTTAACCGTGGATCCTATACCACAAACAAAGCCCTGGAACTTCCGACCTAAAAGGGAAGCCGGTAGACCAGAATATTCAATACCCTAAACTGCTTTATTCTCTACTAACCACCACCTACACTCTCAAATGCTGCACCTTTTTGAAACAAGAATCCTAACCCAAACACGAAGATGGCTACATTGGAAAGCCCAGGTATGCCTATAGCACCTACACACTTTACAGTAGTTCCCACTTCTTGTTCATTGCCTGAACCCTAAACCCTATACCCTAGAAAGCAATTTCCATCTTCTTTTTCACTCCCTGAACCCTAAACCCTCTACCCTCCAAAGTAGTACCATGTTCTGTTCCATTCCCTAAACATAAGCCAGGCAAATCTTTGCTTGGATAGGCTGGAAGGACCTACTAGCACTGTTTAGTGGCTTTCCAGGGGTCACGTAGGGACTAAGGGTAATGAACGTTTAGGAATATGTTCTAACCTAAACCCTAAACCCCTAAACCCTAAACCCTAAAACCCTAAACCCTACCCTTCTTTAGGTGAGGCACGGTCTTCGCAGCCACCACAGTGTCACCTCGGCGCTGCTCGCCATGGAGTGTGGTTGCCTGACAGCTTTTTACCTAGGGTTTAGGGTTTAGGGCCCCTTTTCAAGGGTGGATATAAAGGGATTCGGGGTGTATGTAGGGATGCACAGCTGCAGGACTATGCATAGCTACGTAGCGATATATTGGAATACCTAGGGCTTAGGCCATCCAAAACTCTGGGGCACCTTTCAAAATACGGATCGTGTTTATTGGGGTCCGTATTCCTGAGCCCTACACCCTAGACACCCTAAACCATGCAAGCCCCGTATGGAAAATTACTCCAAGCAAGGCTAGGGCATATGCGAAGGTTCCTCACCCTAAACCCTAAATAGTTGTTTCCATGTTCTTTTCAATTATCCCAATATATCCCCAACATATCCCCTATATAACCCCTATATAACCCCTATATAACCATAATATAACACCAATATATCCTGGAAGTTTCTTGAGTAGGTCGTGCCGGAATGCTTCTCCTAGCACCCAGGGAGCCCAATACCCCCTAATTAAGGAATATAGCTTGGGTACTGCCCCCACCCAGTAACAGTCTACATTAGGGGTCCTATTAAGGGCTATATATAACTATACTATAAATATTATCCAACTATTACTGAGGCGGGGCAGTACCCAAAATATAGCTTAAATCATAAGAGGGATTCATTAAAAGGTATTGGGCTCTCAGGGTGGGGTTTAGGTTGGCTGAGCATCCAGGCTTACACTTCTTGATTTCCAGGTGAGTAGGCATTTTTGGTGGTTGAACTTAGTAAGATAATATTCCTTATATAAAATACTATACCCCAAAAGGAGGATATAATCTTATTACTCTATATTGGGCACCATAGTATCCCCAAATAAAGTACTACTCAGGTGGAGCTCAGGTTCTTGTCACTTATGCTGCAAGCGTAGCGCCTCTAACCGCAACATTTTGAAGTCAGGATGATTGCTGCAGCCAGCATTTAGTATGGGTTGGTCTCGGATTGAATGGTTTGTTAACAATCTCTAGGGTTGAAACCATGGGCCTTCAAACCTGGCATCCTCATATACCTACTATATACCTTAGGAGGACCAACCACCCTGTAATAGTGGTATGATAGGAATATAATAGGACCCTAATATAGTCCTTATTAATCCCTTATAGTCACTACTACTCGGTGGGGGGGTCCACCTAATATATACCCTTTATGTACCCTTAAGGGTTCCTGGAATCCCCCTTAAAGGCTTAAGGGCCCATATGAGGGGGTCCATACTTCTAGCCTTACACAATGATAGTTCCCTCAGGGACTCTGCAGCTATATGAGGATGACATGATGGGTCCTTTTCTTGGGATTGTGGAAGGATTACTTTCATAAACTGTTATGCGGTTTAATTGAAGGGACTCTTATTTGGGGCTTTGTGATTAAGGTACACTTCTGATGAATCGAATTTACAGCCTTTGGATGTACAACAGGGGTGGGGCTGGCTTAGTTTTTAAGGAGGCAGAGTTCTGCAAAAGATCCTTCCCTGTGCGCACCCGCTTCCCGAAAAACAGTATCGTACCACCTGGAGGTATAGAAGAGGATCCTAGTTTTGAAGACTGTTCAACACATGTCTTGCAGCCATTTTGACATGCGGCTCTGCTTTCTTACGCTGGCATGGTGATTGGCTTTGCGTCCTTGTCTTGTGGCATCTCATAACTTCATGTTCTAGGGTACAACAACAGAAGGCAAGTTTGGAATCTATGCCGTCGATAGGTGAAACGCTATTGTCCGTGGTGCACAAGACAGGAGACGGGATGACTCACACATATTGTGTCATTGCGCATTTAACTGTACGCAGACAAGAATCATGCGACTTGTATAAACTCCAAGCATTACATGAGGTATAGTCTAAACTCCTAATATCCCCCTGAATAACGCCTGTAGTAGTCCCCTATATATAATCTCCACGAGTTTAGACTATGGCTCACATGGCTATAGGCTACCCATCATCCAAGAATCGTTTGTTCTGCTAGGCTTAGCCCCACCTCAATGCTGAGCGTTTTCCTCGGGTACAGCGATGTAACCTCAGCAGTTGGCCATTTACTCGCAGGCGATACAGGAGTATCATCCCTGTATAGTCCCTACATATCACATTCATTCCGGTATTCCTGAGGGACCCCCCACCTAGTAATAGTCACTATGCGGGATAACAGGGATTATGGCCCTCTTATATTCCTACTCTACTACTATCACAGGGTGGGGGGTCCTCCTAACGTATTCCCTACTAAACCCTAGCAAGTCAGTGTATTTTGCCGCGTGTCAGGGAGCTGCAGAAGGATCTCATGCCAAGAGACTTTTACAGCAAGTCCAGTAGGATTGCTGTGCCTCTAAAGGGCTATAGTCACCCTAGACCCATGATTAGGGTTTAGGGTTTAGGGTTTAGTATCTATTTACCAGATGCTTTGGGTAGCACGAAAACTTGTAAAAGGTTGTCTGCGTACGCTTCAGTCTATGATTCGCGCGCAGGGTCATAAAAACCTTTCTAGTAACAAGTGGACTCCAACATACCATTTCCGGGGTAGAAGCAAATAACTCCTTGCTCCTGGCTCCTTCGCTCCTGGCTAGAAAAGACTTGGAGACCCTCTTTGGGGAACCGACTTCTAGCAAGTATATCATCTGATGTCCAAGCCCAAGGCTATGAACCCTTAACCCCGAATTCTCCAGCTCTGCGACGCTGAAGTCCATCAGGGGGGTCAGCGCTTGAGCACCCGGGACATCTACAACAGCAAGGCCTCGCAGATGCATCTGAGAATTTGGATTTTTTGGAATCTCGAATTACTGGATCGCTTTAGTGGAGAGTTATATAGTGCAGGGATATGTGAGGGTTCAGTTGGAGTACCGGCAGTCTCACAGATTAGGGACCACCTCTTGGCTGTTGATAGTGCATAAACGCACTCCTAGTCTTCAGAAATAGTCTTCAGAAATACCCGCATTCATCCATCCTACAGCCGTACTGATGATCGCACTGAAATTTGCCAGGCCTCTTAAGGCTTCGTAACAGGATGGGAAGACATTTCAGAGGCTTTCCACAGGCCTTGGAAGAGGTTGATGAGGATTTAAGCTACCAAGGATGCTTCTACCAAAGCTCTGTCAAGCGAACGTCTATGACTTGTATGCAGTAACTCACTCCACAGTCGCTACTTGGCACCAGGGAGAAACTTCAGTCCTGTTCGACGTCTGGGCTGCGCTGATCCCTACATAGATCGAGCAACGAAAGTAAGAGCTAACCAACATGTCAGAGACTTTGACGCCCACTAGGTTCCGTCTACTTTGAAATGACTGCACTTGGCGCAGTCGTATTCTGTCGAAACTACTGTCACGGAATCAAAGACTCAGAGCCTTCATGCTAGGTGGAAGGACCAGAACAACATGAAAATGATCAGAAACCACGCCGCCGCCGCCGCCGCCGCCGCCGCCAGCAGCAACAGCAACCACGATCACAACAACAATCGCCCAACCCATTCACCCATTCACCCTAAGCCCTGACCTGCTGTGGCGAACTCGAAGTGCACAACGCGAACATTACAGGTTGGCGCTGGCAATGCTGCGGCAGACCTTGGCGGCTCAAATTTGGAATATGTGGAAGCTTCCCAAAATGGGTTCAGGGTCTAGGGCTTAGGATTTAAGGGCTTAGGATTTAGGGTTCAGAGGAGCCCAATATAGACTCGAAAATACGATAATCCTGAGTATGGGAGAACCCCATGTAGGGTCGCATCGAATGAGCAGCTACCTTTCACACTTGTACCCTAGCTCCGGGCCCTATTCACAATTGTCACATACTTCACATCAACACTCGGTAGTGGACCCGATGTTCAAAGAAGCAAGCACCCGGGGGGGGGGGTCGAATAATTAGAGGGTGTGATGACACTATGGGGGGTCCCTCTGAAGCATTCTATGCAGGGATTAACTTCAAGAAAGTCTCAAATCGGTCTGAAAATCGGTCTATACAACCCCTATATAACACCGAAATATACCCTTGTATAATTAATAATTCAGTACTTTCATTGTCGTTTCCGTTTTCTTTTCCATAATCCCTATATAACCCTTATATAACTCCATATAACCCTGGGGCGGAAGCTGCTTAGACCCCTTCGCAGGGAGCTATTGACCTGGCGTCAATTAAGGAGGTTAGGGCTTATAATTGTTCTAGGATGCCCAAGACAGCGATTTGATTTACTAGTTCGGTTCCAAGTGCACAACATAGGGTTAAGGGTTCAGGTTCCACCCTAAACCTTAAACCCTTTAACCCCCAGGGTCCAGGGTTTCTATCAACAGCCATGAGCATGACCCCTACTTCGGTCACAGCGTTACAAGGCATCAATGAATGACCAAGGAGGCTTGCCTTTTCTGCACTTACCAAGGGTTTAGGGCTTAAGGTTTGGGACTTGGAACACTCAACTGTGAGAGTAATTTGATGGTGCCCCTCCCTCCCTCCCCCAAAGTAATTCGCCTTAGGAAGGCAATACATTCCACACGACCATGACAGAAGGGCGGTTTGCTTGTACTTGAGGGGCTGCTTTCGTCATGGATTTGCTCACTACACCTCCCGCCCTTTACTTCCCACCCCTAGCTTCCCCGATAATTAACTTTAAATGACCTTACTTAAGGGGAAACATACGGTGGGGGTAGTAAAGGGGGGCGGGGCAGTAGGGAAACCCATGGTGTTGGCGAACGAAACCATGAAGCGGTAATGTCCTACAAAGAGGATTGCCCTTGTGAAGCTAAGTGGCACTTCGCACCCCATACCAAGAGTCAACGCTTTACTAGGAGTATAAGGGAATCCCGAAGGGTTAAGGGTCTAAGGTGCAAGCTAAATCCCAAGGACGAAAAGAACCGTCTACATCAATTCGGGAATTTGAGGTGTTGACAGAGGCCTATTAATGCATTAATGTAGGGATTGTAGGGATACTATCCAATGAGGGATGAGAACACGGAAATGGAGTGGAAGAAGACACAATGCGTCAAGCAGTATTCCCGAACCTAGATCTCGAGATCAAAGAAAGCGCAGCGGACCTAAAAACACCTTGCAAAAAACAAGAATGCGCCATCATTCTTCTATCAAGGAATAGGGGTATACGGGGATGTACAGGGATGTACAGGGCCAGAGAGTGATATTTACCTGAGTGGTGAATCTGACTGATTTGAGCGTTTTAGAAGTTGAGGAATGATTCTAAACCCAAGCCGCCTACAACCCCAATGTTACGTCAGGCTGCCACTGGCGGAATTTGTTGCAGGCCCTCCGCAAGTTGTCAAACTCGGAAGTGCTGTTGCCTGAGGGTTTAGGGAATGTTTCAACATTTGGATGACCAGGGTTCAGAGTTTAGGGGCCCTGTCTAGCCTTTAAAGTAGCCGAAAAGGGCGTCTGTTTTTGAAAAGACCTAAGATGTTTTGGGAAAAAAAAGGCGTAGGTGCGCTGGCTCAGAGTCCAGGGTCCTTTGAGGCTTCAGAAGTCAACTCGACAAGAAGGGTTAACACCAAACTCTAAACTCTTAGGGTTTGCGGTTTAGGGTGCAGTTTCTGGACTTCATAGCTCCCCGAAATCCAGGTACCTCCATCGTACATAGCTGCGGACCCAAAATGTGCGTACTTTGGTCAAGGATCTGCCTTTGTAGTTGAAACCCCACATGAACTCCAAGCCCTAAAGCGGCTTGTTACCTCGCATGTGATGCTACAGCTTCTGTCTCTGACTGTCTGGGCTTTTGGCACAACTTACTCCAAAGGCCTAAGAATGAACGCGCAGAACGCAACACGCAAGGGGCGTACCGCTTGATGTATCCTGTAGCTTCAGCACACAAGCACAAGGTGCAATGCCAAGGGCAACAATATGGGGGGGGGGGGTGGGCGAAATAATTTCAACACGGGTCTGGGGCACACTTTATATCTAGATGAGAACTGTATGGGGATAATATTGATAGAAGTTCAGACTTCTACTGTACGCTGCGGGAGTCAATCCGGTTCAGTTCATGTTATCCAAGTCGAAACATCAACGAACCTCTACATAGTATTGTCAGAAACATCCTGCAGGATCAAGGGCTTGCAACATATGAGCCATAGTCTAAACTCCTAGTATCCTCCTTAATAAGCCCTATAGGACTCCCCTATACAATCCCCTATATAGGAGTTTAGACTCAGTGTAGACTCTAGCTCCTTTAACCCTTATATAACCCTAATATATAGTAGACCCCAATATACCAGAATTCTCATTATGGAGACCCTCAAATGGGTCCCCCTAATTTTAGGAAATCCCCATATCACAAGTTTCGGTAGGTCTTGAAGTCTTGGGGTACTTAAGGGCATGCGGGGTTTGGTCTCTCAAGCATAGCTGTCCAATTGTGTGGCGGAAGCTGCAATGACCCTAAACACTAAATACCCCCTAAATAATCCTATAAGAGAGTCATTTCCATGTTCTTCTCCATTATCCCAATATAATACCAATATAACATAGCATATTGGGGTTGTTATACTATAGTATATCGGGATATATTGGTATAATGGAAAAGAACATGGAAACCACTATAGCACTCAGAGTTGGGTAGCCCAGGCTGGTGGTGAGGATTCAGGGTTGAGGGTTCAGGGTGAATGCAAGATGACACCAATTTTCTAACGGTTTAGGGGCTCCCCACTACCAACGAGGGCACCACCACCATCAAAAGTGTTATGCAACCGTGATGAATAGGAGGGGGACAACCCAACCGAGTAACTCGAAAATGCTGGGACCCTCAAACGAGGATCACAAAGGTGATCACATGATCTATGAGTTGCAAGGACTCCTGGATTCTGATGTGCCTGGTGCTTAATGGGGACAAGAGGAATGCCTCTCTAGGGACTCTTAGAGCGGCTACATTTGGACTATTTCAGGCATCCTTTCTTCCAGTCGCTACTCAGCACTAGTTAGGAGTTACAATACACACCCCCCCCAAATATACCCCCTCCAGGGTTTAAGGAGCTAATAAGGACTATATGGAGCTTAATGAGG
>CAJNIZ010004888.1:0-19761 GCA_905231905.1 Symbiodinium pilosum | reverse complement strand
TTCTGCAAACTTTTGGGGTTCAGGTAGTCCTTAGAACGTTTTAAGGCTCCGGTTTTCGGACTACCGGGTGGGGCCCCCTAGTTGCATTACTGAACTCATACAGCGCCTATTGACACTCTAGTTTAATTGAGCTATAGTCTAAACTCCAAGTAGCCCCTTTAGTGAGCCCTATACTACTCCCCTTCTATATAAGCCCCTATATACCACCCCTCAAGGAGTTTAGACCCTGAACCCTGAAGCCTTAACCCAGAAGAACCCCGTATATAACCCCATTAACGCTAAACCCTGTATTATCTTCTATATAACCCCACTAACCCCCTAAACACTAAATCCTAAACCCTAAACCCTATAGAATCCTCTATATATATATAATCCCCGTATAGAGGATTTTCATTCCAGCTCAAATGGCTTGTTTCCTCACCACTTGTAACCCAGGTTGGGGGACCCGACCTCTAGTTCTTGCACAACACTTTCGGGTTTAGGGTTTGAGGGTTTAGGGGTTTAGAGTGCAGGTCCCGACCTGTGTTTCTTGCAAAACAGTCTTTTGTTGATGTCTGAGCTTCGGAAACTTAACCCCTACATACTCCCCGGAAGAAACTCGCATGTGCCAGAAGTTAAACGCCCGAATAGTAGTTTCCATTTTCTTCTACATATCTCCAATATAACCTTTATATAACCCGAAAACTAGAAGCTTCTGAAATTCCAGCATCGCAATCAACAGAACAAGTTGGGGGCACCTCAGCAAGAAGTGGAAAAGTTCCAGCCCCAAGTACAACTGGCACTTATAACTCATAATCCATAGTTGTAACTATAGTAGGGGACGGGGGGGCTCCATTTTCTAGTTCAATGCAGCTCCAGGTGGGTCAGAAGTACAAGGAGCCTCCAAATACCAAACAGAAGTTTCAAAGAGAAACCTCGACAATACAAAGATGGAACCTCACCTATAGTATATGAGCTATAGTCTAAACTCCTAGTATCCCTCTTAATAACCCCTATACTAGTCCCATACATAATCCCCTATTTTACCCCCTTTAAGGAGTTTAGACTATAGTATATGGGGACGTGTCAAAACTGAAGTCGCCTCTGGGGTTCCCAGGATAATACGTCCCCCCCATATTTAGGGAATCAGCTGGGAACCAGGTTTTTGACAACCTGCTAGATGTCTTTCTAAAGAAGAACACGTACTTATTTTTGTCTGGGTGTCCGCATTGCTGTGGGTGAGCTGGAGCAAATCCGTGTTTAATGTTCGTTTGAAGCCATGAAATCATCATCGTGGCAATCTCATGTGCCAACCAAACGGGATGGGAGCCTGGATCATCAAGCCTTGTAGGTTGACCCGGTAGGTTGACCAATTTCCCCAGTTGACTTACCCTGTGAGCAAGGCTCCACATAGCCTGAGGGAGGTTCTGTTTTAGACTTTCAGGCCCAATGTCGAACTTATTTTGATGCTTGAAACCCCAGGTTCGGCTTTAAGTGAACCATGAGGGCCAAAATCTCCTTGAAGACGGACTGCGTGGAATTTGGACCCCTACTCCTCCAAATCCAAACCCTTAGAGTCTTGGATAAACGAGGTATCATTTTCAAGAGCGATTTTTTGTGATCTCCGCGTTAGCTCAACCGGGTCCGGCTAGACCGCCGCTGCCTGACGCATGGCCAGCTTATCCAGGAGGCTTCAATTTAGGATGATGTCGGGCGCTATGAAATTATGGGCTGCAGTGCAGGGGTTATGGTTTCAGGTCTGCGGCTTGGGATTCAAGATTTACGCTTTGCGGCTTAGAGTCGGGTTTTGGGAATGTCACCATCGTTCAAATTCAAAGGTCCCGCCAGGTACCCTTTTTTGAAGGCACTCCTGTGGCATTTAGGATTTGCAGGTTCCAAAAGGGCCCATGTAGCTAGATAGTAGATACCTGGGCCCTAAAGTATTCATATGGCAACCCCTTCGGGTCCTTAGTATATGCTATATAACTACATGGACCCCTTGGGGTTCTTGGTTCAGGATGCAGGTCTTCGGAGATGGCGGGGTCTTGGCATTTGGGTTGGGGTCTCGGGGCTTTTCGTGCATGCCTTTTGGTATCAGTTATCTAATAGCGTTCTCGGGCCATATAGCATGGAAAGAGAGAAGGTGCTATTACATAAGAACTGAGTTATGGTCCTCAAAAAAGATTCCCCGACATGTGCAGCCCTCCAAGTTCAAGATGTGAGCTACAGTCAATATTTCCTGTTACACAATTCAATGGACATGGGTTCTCTATTAGGCACTATATTCAGGACTGTACTAAACTACAAGAGGGACCCCTATATCCACTGTTAAGGGTCCCTGAGAAAGGCTAATAATGACAATAGCTGATGTGAGGCTTCGGGTCTAGAATTTAGGCTCAGTTGATTATGGACGCTAACGTTTCAAGGAAAGCTGGAGTTGCCCTGCAAATCCTACTTCAGAAACAAGAGATCGACCCTTCTTTCCAGGCTTCTGATAACCCTGCACGCACTTCCAAGTGGTCCTAAACCATGGGCCCTCCCAAGCCAATGTACTGTACAATGAGTCCAGTGTAGTTCCCTACATGAATACTTTTGGGCCGAAATGTCTACCCTTGAGCACTTGGACGCCTTCAACAAAACCTGAACACTAGCTCCCTAACCCTCCCGAAGCCCTGAATCCTGAAGCATAAACACCACATAAGCTATAGTCTAAACTCCGCATATCCCCCTTAATAGCCCCTATAGTAGTCCCCTAAATAATCCACCCACTATATAACCCCCTTTAAAGAGTTTGACCCTAAACACTATAAACCCTAAACCCTGAATATATCACTATATTGCCCTATATAATTCCCCATATAACCCTCTTTAGGGACTTTAGATTGCAGCTCATATGACCTCCACGGCGTGGTCGCGCGAGGCTTTGCCTGATGCCGGAAACAATTTAAACAGGGTTTGGGTTTGGGTGTTTAGGGTTTAGGGTTTTGGGTCTTGGGTCTGGGGGGCCTGCATACTGTAGACCCTATAGGTTTATATGCTTTTTTTATATGGTTTTGTAGGGGTTTATGGGGTAGTATGATGTAGACCCATGATTAGTAATTAAGGACCTTAGCATTAGGATCCCTATTCAAATCCCTATTAAGGGGAGGGGGGTAGTAATCAGGGGTCTGGGTCAGAATAGAACATGGGGGGTGGGGCAGTTCGAAAAGCATGAGATTCTCAATTTCTCAATGAGATTCTCAAATGCGCAGACCTAAAGTCACTGGCAAGAGGAGGGCTTCGGCGCACTTGGCGGGTCGGGGGTGGGGTGTGCGGGCAAAGATGTGGGGACAAGGGAAGAGGATTGCGTTCAATGTTCCGTTCCAAAAGGTCGCGGCCCCTTACTTCTGCCTATGTGCCTGGTACATACCCTAGACGACAGAACCCTTACCCATGAGCACGAAAGCCCGAACCCCTCATCTACAATCCTAGAACACACAGCCCCCAACCCTAAATCCCAAGTCTTGGGTCCTCCAAACACCAAGTTTTAACTCAGGAGCTACCCCCTGCTCTAGGCCCTCGGGCGGCTGCGACCACGAACCGCCTGCGGCCAGGGTCGCTCAACAGGAAAGTCCCTCTCTCCCTAGCTTGGGGGTTTAGCGTTTAGAGTTTACGTAGGTAGTGTCAACCGCCCCCCCCCCCACCCTGGAAATGTTAGATGGTATTCCCGTAGTATACTGCGGGTTATGCAGGTTTTCGTTCGTGAACAGTACCAATCCTGTGAGTTCTGGGGGTCCTGGGAACTACCCGCCTGTAGGTGAGTTCAACTGCGGGAGATTTGGGGCCCGGGGCTGAGGATCTTAGGAATTGGGTATGTAAACCTTCCCTGAGCCTCCTAGGAACAGAAGAAAAGGTATATACGATCCGGATATTACGGGTAGTCGAAATCTAGGTAGGGTTTGCGTGCGGTTTAGGTTTTTGTTGAGGTCGAGGTTGGTTTGAGGGGTCTACGATGTGTTTCTGAGGTTCAAGAAGTGCAGCGGCCACTTTGAAGGCAAAAGTAAACAAAGATCCTCTTCTCAGAACTCCTGCAATTAGTCCTCGCCCTATGGATCCAAATAGCCCCAAGTAGGCATAAATATTTGTAAGCTTTGGAGCCCGAAGTACGTACTAATTCATAAGCTTCAGGGCCGAAGTAGGTATAACTTATAGACTGATACCCAGTACTTCATGTTCCCTACAAATAATCCAGCTGCTGATCAACGCTACCTGCACTTGCAGGACTGGCCAATATGCGAAGGGCTTAGGGCTTGGGCTTTAGGGCTCAGGGTCCGAAATTAGCGAGCTGTCCAGACATCCAACGACTAAGCCTGGTAGGATTTGCTGGGTGGCTGTTAAGGAACTTAAGCTAAGTTGCCATAATAAGGAAACCCTTTTTCACTACTACTGTTGATACTAACAATCCTGCAAGACCCTAGTATACTATAGCACCATAATTCCCAAGTCATGAAGTACCTAGGGTCATGCAGGATTTTTAATATCCACCGTAGGATAACTTGACTTCAGTTCCTCAACAGCCCAGTTTGGGTTGGGTCGATGAGACCCACAAGGTCCCGGAGTGAGGTTTTGTTGCTCTGCATTTGTAGGTGCGAGTATGATTCGACGGAGGTGAATGAGCTACTTAGGGTTTAGGGTTTAGGGTTTAGCTGCAGTCAATATTTCTGCACATAATTTATGGACATGGGTTCCTTACTAGGGACTGTATTCTAAATTAGGACTCCCTTACACTTTGAATTACGACCGTGCATGGTGAGCGTAGAAATAGTAGCAGCGGTCGGATACAAATAAGAATAAGTATTTATGTTTTTATTACGCCGTTTAAGTAATTGGTTTCTAAGGGCCTACGGTAGTTTCCATTTTCTTTTGGATTCCTTCATTCCGCGCTTATCTGGGTAAAAGCCCTAAACCCTAAACCCTGAGCCCTAAACCCTAAACAAGGGGTACAAAAACCCGTAAATCCTAAAACCCTAAACAAGGGGTACCAAACCCTAAATCCTAAAACCCAAAAGAAGGGGTACAAAACCCTAAATCCTAAAACCCTAAACCCTAAAACCCTAAACCCTAAAACCTGAAGCTCTAAACCCTAAATCTCTAAATCCCTGAACACTAATTCCCTAAACCCTAAACCCTAAACAAGGGGTAAAAACCCTAAAGCCCTAAACCCAGCTACGCCTCGAGGCTCCCCAGCGGGAGACAGGGCCCTCCCAGAGGACCACCTCGGTTTTTGGAGTGTTTGTAGTAGGATTTAGGGTTTAGGATTTAGGGTTTAGGGTTTAGGGTTTAAGGACTCTATAGAGCTTAGTTTTTTATTGTTTCATTGGTGGTTGAACCTAGTAAGATAATATTCCTCATATACAATACTATACCCCAAAAGGAGGATATGGTCTTACTCTATATTGGGTACCATAGTATCCCCAAATAACATACTACTCACCTAGGTTTTGGAGTGTTTGGGGTCTAGGGTTCAGGGAGTATATAGGTCGGAACTAGATGTATGTATACATATATATATATATAGAGAGAGAGAGAGAGAGCTTAGGGTTATAGGGACTCTAGAGAGCTTAGGTTTTGGAGTGTTTGGAGTTTAGGGCTCAGGGCTTAGGGACTGTATAGAGCTTAAGTTTTGGAGCATTTGGAAGTTTAGCGTTCAGAGCCTATATAGGGTTAAGGGATTCGGCTTTAGAGATTGGGTTTTGGAGTTCTCCATGCTCTTACCGGTCGTGTAGTTCTGTTACTGGCACAGAAACGAGCGTGTGTACAGCTGAGGCTTTCAGGGCCCTGCTGTGGGACAAATTGCTGTCCTTAAAAGGCCTCAAGGGGTCTGCCGTATGGGGCTACACAACTATGCTTCTCAATGCCATAACTATACTTGGTCGAGTTAATACCCAAACCCTCCTTTATAGTTCCTCTTCGGGTAATATACTATAACCTCTTACCCAAAAAACCAAACAAACCCAAAATGGAACTACATTACATAGGAGCCCTTGGGTAGCTAGACGGATCCATTATATCCGTGAGACTTCCAGCACTTGGCCGCTCAGTGCTTTAGGCTGTGAACTTTGCACATGGGACCATGCTCTCCGCGGGTTTATAGGCTCTAGTGTGTAGGGTGTAGGGTATAGGGTTTAGGGCGGAGGTTTAGGGTTGAGTGTGTTTAGGGTGGCCTTAGCTTTCCCACCCTAAGACGGGAAAGAGACCCACGTAAAACACACAAAAACATCTAGTTCAATACTTGCGGTTACCCTGTACCCTCAAGCATCGAAGACAAAACCGTTTGAACACTGCTTGTATTTCCTGCGTAGAGTAACTTTAGGGTTTGGGGTTAGGGTTAGAGTAACCTTCGACCCTGGGCACAAAAGTAAATCTACAGCATATTAGGTACACAGCCATTTTTCCAGGAACCAACATAGCAAAGAATGAAACACAAACAACACATCCTAAAGGCCAAGCTATACATCACCAAAACCTACAGAGCACCAACAGATAAATCATCAAAACCAAAGCCCATTTTCCAAGGCAAATATAATGTGCTCTAGGTACAGCTTCGACCTAAGGCCCCAAGCATGAGCCCAGTCATCTCTGGGCAGGAGCTTAGGTGTGGAGTCTAGGGCTGTAAAGTTCCAGCTTTAGAAAATACCGTGTCATATGCCCCAAGCCCTAACTCGTAACCCTAAACCCTGAAGTTGCGGCCCTGAACCATAGTCCTGAAAGTCTGCGCCGCCACGTATACGCAGACAGCGCTCTTGGGTTTAGGGTTCAGTGTTGCAGGTAATTATCAGTAACCGGAAGAAACATGGAAATCATACACCAATTATGGCCATATCAGGGGATTCATGGGGCTGAGAATTGGATTCGACAATCTTAATTTGACTGAAATTGGCCAAAGCCTCCAAGCACTCAACTTCAACAGATGCCACTGTACTTCCCTTTCCCAAAGCTCCCTCCCTAAACCCTAAAACTTAAGCTCCAAATCCCAAACTCCTTATCTCTGCACCAAATACCTTCACATTGGGGTTTCTCAAAACGGGTTCGGGAAATTATGTTTTTGGTCCTCTTCGGAAGGTTCCTGTAATAATGAAACTATAGTCCCCTTAAGTAGATGGAATATGGCTTTGGGTATATTGTAACAAGATCCCCATGTACCCCATGTTCTATCTACTTAAGGGGGACTATGCCCAAGCAGCTGGGAGTCCCTACATGCCATCTCGCTTCCGACGCTTGCCGCGCCGTCGCCTCAGAATGTCGGGTGTTGAATGGACTTTGCAGTGGTAGTCACAGGGTCTACAGTCCTCTTTGAGTAGATTGAATATGGGGTGTATGGGGGCCTGATTATAATATCTACTTAAGGTGGACTATAGGGCTTGAGGCCTAGTTTAGGGTTAGGGGGAAGCTAGGCATCAAGCGTCCCATTTGCACATGCAAGCTGAAATCCAGACCAAAAACTCTACCCTAAGAGTCCAAGTACCCTTTCGGACCCAACATACTACATGCCGCTAGGTAGTTGTACCTAGACCCATAAGCAAGTAAAACCATGACGCAAAATACAAATAAGAAGCCCTAAACCCTAAACCCTAGACCCTGTTACACACTTTTAAGGTTCAGGTCAACTCAGGCAGCTACCGACATGACCACTCCCCTTTTTCCAGAAACCTAGACCCTAAACCTGAAACCCAAGGGTAGGTAAATCCCCAAATTAGCGTCCCAGTTCGATACCCCTAAAAATATCAGGTGCCGTATTATAATCTACAACCAAAAGGGACCCATAATTTTGAGAACAACCCTCAAGCCCCGCAAACGTAACAGACTGATGGCTTTTGTATGCATCAAGACAGCATGGGAAATCCATGCTACCTTTCCTAAGTCTAATCCCTAAACCCTATATAACCCCTATAGAACTCCTTAAAACCCTAAACCCTAATCCATAAACCCTTAGGTCTCTGATGTGCGTGCAGACCCTAGTGAGAGGCCACCGGAACCCTGTGGCTCTGCACCATCTACTTTCAAGAAACATGCGAAAGCCCAAATACGATATCCCCATACAACCCTGTAAATTTGCCGTACTTGAAAAAGCACTTCTTAAACGCCCCCTAAACCCTAAACGCTGAACCCCTAAACCCCTAAACCCTAAACCCTAAACCCACTGAGCCCCCAGGGCCCCCGACGCGGAAACGGATCTCCGAATGGGACCAGGTCCGCTCGGTGGCCTACTTCAGACACGAAGGGCTTGAGCATGCTCAGAGTATAGGGTTTAGGGACTAGGTGTTGAGCATTACATGAGGGTTTAGGGTTTAAGGTTTGGGGTTTAGGGTTATAAGTCCAATTGCAACTGCTCTTGGAATCAATGCTAGCACTTGACATGCTGAACCCTAAACCCTAAACTATACCCTACACCTGGGTTTAGGGTGCAAGGCTTAGTCCATGGATTGCAGGGTGTAAGGCTTAGGGAGTATCAGGGCCTCTGTAGATTTGCATAGGTTTTAGGGAGACGGAAGGGTTGAATTTGGGTTTAGCGTTTAGGGTTTAGGGTCGTAGAAAAATTCCCACCTGTTCACTGGGTCTTAGAACATTAAGAACATATATCACCTTCAAAGAATATTTCAACTCGTGAACAGACGCCCTTCCACCACACAGTCCCCGGTATGACTTCAACTTTAAACTCTAAGCCTGGAACCCTAAACTCAAAGCCCTGAGCCCCAAACTCTAAGCCTAGAACCCTAACCTCTAACCCTGGAAGCATAGACTCGAAGCCCTGAATCCTAGACTCTACCTTGGCCTTGCGCGCTAATTCTTGGGCTTTGCCGCTAATCCTTTCCCCCCAAAATTAAACGTCTCCCCCCCCCTTAAGGTAAATACTCCCGCCCGTATTTACTGTAATATTAGGAGTGGTATCTATCGTACGACCCGAACATTAGGGTGCGCAACTAACATTTCATTAAAATCGTACAAAATTCAATTAAATCTGATAAGGGGCCTTATTAGGGACCTTTTTGAATTAGTGCCTTGTTTATTGACTATCTCAAATTAGGACCTTGTTAGGAACTATTTCAAGTTAAGGCCTTATTAAGGATTATCTGAAATTAGTGCCTTATTAGGGGCTATATCAAACTAGGACCCTGTTAGGGACTATTTCATGTTTTTCAAATAAGGGCCTTATTAGGGACTATTCCAAATTAGAGGGCCTTATTAGGGACTATTTCAAATTAGGGCCTTATTAGGGCCTAGTTCAAATTAGGGCCTTGGACAATTATTCTATATAAATTCCTTGATAAACCATTCAAAAACAATCAAAATCTAGGACATCATGGACATCCCTAATCCTTATGAGTCGTGCCAAAATCCCCCCTAATTCAAAGGATCCGAGACGCAATCAACTTGAGTCTTGACCCTTTTAAGAATAGTCCGGGGGGGCAGATTTCAGGATTTGGAATATTGGCGACCCCGTATTTAATGTGGGGGGGGGGGGGTGTTAATTCATGTTAGGGGGCAGCGATTAATTCTTGGGCCTTGCCCGCTCATCCATGAGGGCTTCAATTATTACATGAAACCAAGGTTTAAGGTTTGGGTTTAGGGCAATCCGTAGATTCCAAGCCCGAGATGATCCCGACCCAGATCCCTAAAGTCTAGAGCTTTCCAAGCCCCCAAACCCCATGTAAGTCGTTCCTAGAGAGACTGTAAGATCGCAAACTCTAAACCCTTAGCCTTGTTCTTAAACCTAAAGCCACATGTCTAAACCCTCACTTCTGGACTCCAGAGTCTAGACCGTAAACCCTGAACCCTAATCTCCAAACCTCAAGCCCTAGACCCCAAACCCTAAATCCTAAACCCCAATCCCCTGAACCCTGAACCCCAAACCCTAATCCCTAAAGCCTGATTCATCCAAATACCCAGTCCCCAAAAACCTCCGCCGCAGGGACAGCGAGCGCCGGCGCATTTGCCGGCCGCCACTGCGGCTCCGAAGGCGTCGGTTTCCCTGGTCTCTTTAACGGATTCAAGTACCGAAAAGGTTAGGGGTTTAGGGTTTAGGATCTAAGGGTACAGGATCTAGGGTTGAGGGTTTAGGATTTAGGGTTTCAGGGTTTAGGATTTAGGGTCCACTTCTACCTAACTATACACTTTATAGGCACCTAAGCCCTCTGGGACATTTTCGGAGGCCTAGATGCAGGATTTGAGGTTGTGGGATTACGGTTAAGGGATTCTAGGGTTTCATGCGGATGGGGGTGTTAGGGTTTTAGGGTGGGCTCAAGTGGACGTCAGAGGGAATTTGCGTTCTTAGTCCCAAGGTTTGGGGTTGGAATTCAGTGGGGTTGGGGGGATTCCTTCACCCCTCATTAAGTCCCAGAGTTTAGGGTTTAGGGGGCCTACATGGTTGGAATGCAATGGGGTTGGGGTATGTTCTGCCATTATTATAAAAAGATCACGATGGGATAATGATGCCAAAGCTGTGACATGTTCGATGGTTCCTGCTGCAGGGCGTTTGTCCCCATCCTGCCTTTCAAAGGCTCTGCGGCTTTGTGGTTTTCCAAAATTTAAGAGTACCCTTTAAAGGGGGATATAGGGGTTCTATAGGGGTATTTGGGGTTTAGGGCTTAGCATTTGAGCCTTGGCTTCCGTCACACAAGTGGCCGACCTTCAGCAGGTTCTATGCTGATGGCCCTTCCTTCGTCCATTCAAGGGTCTCTGCCCTCAAGGCCAGCACCCATGGACGAAGCAACGGCTTGAGCTGCTCCATCATGGTGGCTCTGTATGCTGCTTGAAGCCGGTAGGACAAGCGATGCATGATCTGATGGGGGATGCTGGGTTTGGAGTTGCAGTTTGGTGGGTCTAGACTAACTAGTGGATTCCACTTGCCTGCCTGCGCCTTCACAAAAGGTTGCATCTGCCGGGACCACCTGTACGAATCGGCCATGGTCGAACGCGCAGACGGCAGCTCCATGACGACCCAGGCAGGGCAATGTTTTACAGTGTTTGTCCTTATCGTTTTACAGGTCAAAGGCTATCTCGGGACACTCAGGACATAACATAGAGAAGCCGGGTCATTATACAACCCCACTTGTGCACCTAAAGCGTCACTACAATTACTGTTTGTTGGTAAGGACTGATGGAATTGATCCCTACGGCACGATCGCCGGCAACATAGTAGTTTCAACCGCTTTTTTCCATTTCCTAGGCCATACAACCTAAACCCTTCGGTTGTCTTCACGCTGTTTTGTCTACCCTTTGATTCCCTGCTAACGGCAAAGACCACACCCCAGACCCAGCAGCAGGATATGGATAACATGGAACCAGATGCGCCCAGCGATGACCTGAAAAACAAGCTGAAGCCCACGGATCCCAGACAGATTTCTCAACATACCGTTACCTGGACCCTAAACTCGAGACGCTGATCCCGGATTCCTGAATCCGGAACCCTATCCCCTCATCCCTGGTCGATAAATCCCCCAAACCCCAAACCTAACCCGCAACCCTGAATCCCTAAATCCTGAACCCCCAACCCTACAGCCTATATGTTGAACCCAAAACCCTAATAGGAAGGCCTATACCCAAACCCTCCTATGTAGTGCCTTTTTGGGTAGTATAATATAATCCCTTAAGCCTAACAAACCCAAAATGAAACTGCATAGGAGCTCTTGGGTTTACCCTAAACCCTGAACCTGAAACCTCAATGTGAAGGCCTATAAACCCTAAACCCTCACTCCCTTAAACCCTAAACCCCAAACCCTTAAACCCTTAAACCCTCAACCCTGAACCCTAAACCCTGATTTTCCAAAGAGTCGCAGGCCTGTCGGACCGGGGGCACGGTAATCTGGTCATCGGGACTCAGGGATTGCTCCTGACTCCTGCAGGTTCAGGGCTTGAGGGTTTAGGGCTTTAGGGTTTAGGGTTTAAGGCTTAAGGATATACGGGGGGGTATTGAGGGATATGTCGGGATGTGTGGGCATGTATAGGGACATATAGGGATATGAAGAGATGTATAGGGATCGAGACATATAGAGCTACGTCAGGGGTTGAAGGTTCAGTTTTTTGGTGGTAAGAAGTAGTGAAGGAATGTAAAAGGAAAACGGGAGTTGGTAACCCCCATGCACCAGTACCGTAGGAATCCATACCGTCCTTCTGTCGCAACAACAGAGTCAGGCAACGACACGAGACAAGCTTCAGGCTGGGCATTTGGGATTTGGCCTAAATTACTGTTCCCAAAATTGTGGAATTTCATATTAAGAACCTAAACCCTCAACCCTGAATCCGAAGCCCTTGACTCCTGAACGGCTGAATCCCAACGACCTCATGCTATCCTGTACAATGAGGGCAAGGCTTCACAAGCGGGAACTACAGAGTAGCATCAACACAACATGAAGAGGTTGAGCTGTTGGGTACTTGGACCCTAAACATTCAGCCCTCAACTCTAAACCCTAAAGCCTGAAACCATGGACCCTGAACAGACCCTTACCCTGAAAACTTTGTAAACCCTGAACCGTTTGAACCCTAAACCCGAGAAATCCTAAATCCTACAAAAGTCTAAAAAAAACCCTACACCCTGAACTCCTGAATCCTATCAGCCTTCCGAACCCTACTTCGACTAGACCCTCCGATGCCGAACTTTGTGGGGGTCCTAGCGAAACTATACCGAACCCATATACCCAAAGCGTCGAGCTATCTATATCTATATCGCAAATACTTAAGCCCCAAAGTACCTACATGGGAAACTCTTTGGGCCCCGGGTACAAGCTACATAGCGAAATCCTAACCTTAAACCCTAGACCTTAAACGCGTTATATAGGTACCTGGACCCTATGGGAAAGGAATTGCATTGGATGTGCTACCCCCGAAATCCTAAACCCAAACCAGACCCCACAAACCCTAAACCCTATATATAACCCCCTGTAAGGACTTTAAACCCTAAACCTTCAATCCTCATGAATGGCGCCGATCCAGCACGCTCACATGCCTTCCCACAGCTAGGGGAGGCCAGTACCCTGCAGCTGTGCAGGCCCTCCCGCGCCTCAGGCTCCCAGGCCGCCCAGACCTCCTCTCAGGCCTCCATCCGGACCTGGCAGCTCCCATAAACCTTTCAGCGGCGCGCGGTACCCACAGCGTCTCAGAACTGGTTTTCTCAGCGCCCGGCCAGTTTTCAGATTCATTTCGGAGCCTACCGGACAAATGTCCAACTGCCCCAATCAGACGCCAGATTTTCGAGTAGGTGATCTTTTGCCTGTTCGGAGCTGGCAGTACCATTCGTCCTTCATGATGACCAACTCCAAGGCTTTGGAATCCATGGCCCAACTTCTCAGGTTCGGGGGCCTCCCACTTTGCAGGGCCTTCTCAAAACCCGCAAATAACCAGCCTTTCTAAGGGGTCTTCCACAAACCTCAAGGCCTTTGGCAGGGCCTCGCCACACGCCCAGAGCCATTTTGGAACCCAGCTTTGAATTTATTGGAACGAAGTATTTTTTTTGCTGAAAAATGGTAATGACCAAGTTGGACCTAACTGAGTTCAGGTCCAAAACCCTACAAAAAAAGGTTTGAGTGGCTTCGCCTCGGAAGGCGTGGGGTGGGTGAGTTGTGAGAAGGCCCTCCACAGTCGGGCCATGGCTGCGATTCGCAAGCAACGAAACGGCTGGGCTTACAATCCATGTATCACTGCCGCTACGCAATATTACCGCAAAAGCTTAACCCTAAACCCTTAGCCCTAAACCTTAAACCCTAAACCCTTAGCCCTACATCCCTTAACCCTGAACTCTAAGCCCTTAACCCAAAACCCCTTTAAAACATTTAGACTATAGCCATTTGGCGCCTCTCTCGCGCCGGTGGGGGCGGCCCTGGTGATCGGGGCCGGCCTCGACCGAGGCCTCGGATGATCAGAATTAAGGAAACCTCCAGGTTTCAGGGTTTAGGGTTTAGGATTCAAGGTCCAAGGTTGAGGAACTAGCGTTTTAGGATTAGGCGTTTAGGGCTTATAGGGGTTCAGGATTTAAGGTTTAGGTTTTAGGAATTTGGGTTTAGGAATTTGGGCTTAGGGTTTAGGATTTGGGGTTTAGGGTTTAGGGCTTGTTAATTTATAGGGCTAAGGTTTCAGGGTTTAGATTCGTTTTAGGAATGAGGGTTTAGGATCTGAGATTTAGCGTTTAATTACAGGGTTTAGGGTTGGGGGTTGAGGGTTTACGGGCTTAGGGTCTTGGACACTTAGGGCTGGGGGCTTTGGGTTTCAGGGTTCAGGGGAGTTTAGGGTTTATGGTTTGGGGTTTAGGGTCCAGGGCTTAGGGTTAAGAGTTTGCAGTTTAAGGTAAACTTTTCAATTGGGCGCCCTTAAATGAAGCCTATATAGATCTCATATAGCCCCATTAGACTTGCGCGAGCCTTACATGCACCTTATATGGGGTTTATAGGGTGCATAGGATTTTTACGGTTCAGATTTGTTAAGGGTGTTCGGGTTCAACGTTTAGGGCTTAGGGGCTAGGATGTAGTACCTAAATGATGAGGGCGTACTGCGGCCCAAATAGGTTCCCAATACAAATGTTGGGCCCAGACATTATGCAGGTTTACCTAAATCCAGCGATCCGTTGTGATTTAGGGTTTGGGCTTAATCTATGTGTGCGTTTCGGCTTCAGGCATTTAGGGGTCTAGGCTTTAAAGCAGAGTTTGTTGCCTAGGCAGTCTAAGATTTTTTCGAGTTTGCGGTTTGGGTCTCAGGGTTTTCGGTTCCGGGATTGGGGGCTGTTGTCGGTTTTGGAGATTGGCCGGGTTGGGTTCAGAACTCAACTACAGACAGAATGGACGTCTAGGGTTTAGGGTCTAGCTTGGGTTTCAGATGTGGTTAATATGTCTGGGCGAAACCTTTTCCGGAGGGTTTTTGGGTCTTTAGCCTTTTGTAAGGTAAGGCACTTGGAGAGATACAATATCAATCAGGCCAGAGCAAGTGCTACTAGCAATCGTCACGCCTTCAGGTTAGATGCACGAAACGCATGAGTCCGAACAGAGCGTCCGAGATTCCCATGAGCACTCTTAACTCACCAGCGCTGCTGTTTTCAAAAGCCACGGAAATTTGAATTTGAGACAGTCCTTGCCTAAGCCGGTGAACCTGTTGCGCTGATCTCCTGTAAATGCGAACCTCCACGCACCCTAAGCCCTAAACCCTCACTATCGGCGGATGTCTTCCTGACCATCAGCATCCAAAGTGCTGGGAATGGCACCTCCTCTCGACGGTGCAGGATGCAATCCCTCAAGGGTTTAAATAGGGATTTAGGGATTGAGGGTTTAGGGGTTTAGGGTCTAGGGGCTTAGAATTAAAAAGCTACAACCCTCCTTAGCTTTTAAATGAGCTACAGGCAATATAACCCAGATAACTGATGGACAAGGGCTCCTTTTCAGTAGGGACCCCTATGTTCACTGGTAGGGCTACTATTCACATGTCTCTACAGCCCAGTCACTGGACCTGAACCCCCGCAATCCTAAGCCCACCTGACTCACCGACCCTCGGAATCATGTGCGGGCAACTGAGCCCCAGGGATAATAGCCAAAAAGGACGCCGGAATAATTCATAAGGTTGATACTAGAAATCCTACATGGCCCTAAGTGCCCTAGATCTTACTACAGTATACAAAAGTCATGCAAGATCCTAAACCCTAAAACCCTAAACCCTAAACCCTAAGCCCCTAAACCCTAAACCCTAAACCCTAAACCCTAAGCCCCTAAACCCTAAACAAGATCTTTTGTATCAACACCGGGGTAGCACTGACATCACTTCAGGGCCCCCTGCGGCGCTTCCCGCCCGGACTGCCGACCCTCTTCCGCGCCCTGATCAGCTCAAGTGAGCCTAAGGTTTACCCCAAGGGTCCAAGGACCCAAATAATGGGGTTTTAGGCCCCAATGACAAAAGGATGGTATTTGGGGCCTAAAGCCCCATGATTTGGGTCCTTGGACCCTTAGGGTTAGGGTTTGGAGTCAGGGTGTAGGGTTTTGAGTCTAGGGTTTTCAGGGTCTAGGGCTTAGGGGTTCATGGCTTGGGGCTGACAAATTCAGCATGGTCTCCGAACTTGGGCCTTGTTCTCTTAGCTAGACTTCACTTCTATGAAGTATGGGGAAATCCGTCAGAAAAAATGACCCTGCTCACGTTGTCTGCAGTCAAAACTCTAGACCCCTAGAATGGGCCCTTAACCCTGGGGTCCCTAAATACCTAGTATGTACAACATCTGTACCCTTGAACGCATAGTGCTGAGGGCAGTTGTCCACGTCTTGTTGATAGACGTTGGGTGTGCATGGGCAGCATGTCAAGGGCCAAACCCGAATACTGCCAGCTGAATCGTAAGCCCTAGTAGCCTACCGCCTGATAAAGATAATGAAATGTGAAAATGGCAAGAATAATCATAAGGCACAATCTTAATGGCAATATTAAGACTAAGAAGAAACATCATCAGTATTTGTTCTACAGTTACGGGGATTACGAATTACTAGTATGAACCTCACTGCTTAAAAGTCCAGAAGGCCACAACCTAACAAAAACCTGAAACCCCACACACCTTAGAAGGCTATATCCTACATCCAAAGTCCACCCCACCCCACCCCCAAAGTGAGGGGCCCCGTAGTTTCAAGCTGGGTTATTGGTGGGCTATAATGTAGATACACATGCTCGAGGTGTTTAATCCCAGGAGTTGTAGTTATGCGCTATTCTGGGACTCATACCTAGAACTTTGTAGCTGGAGTGCCCCCTAATGTAGACCCATGATTAATAAGCTGATTAATACGCCCCTTCCCTTTTTAAGGGCCTTAATATTAAGATCCGTTACTATGACCCTTAAACCCTATGCCCTAAACCCTAAACCCTAAGCCTTAAACCCTAAACCCTAAACCTCCACCATCCCCTCCCTGAACCCTACGTAGGCCTTGCAGGGGAGATTCTAAGGACCTTTAGGGGTACATACAGGGTATATAGTGGGTATCTAACCCTAAGGGTCCAAGGACACAAATAATCGGGTTTTAGGGCACAAATACCATTTGTATTATAATATTTGGGCCCTAAAACCATATTATTTGAGTCCTTGGACCCTTAGGGTAAGGAGCCTAGGGTTGCCGGCCTGTACTCGGGGCCCATGGCTTCAACCTTAGACCCAAGAAAAGAAGTACTACACATCAAAAATCCCCTCTACAATGCAATACAGCCCCTCAACAAAATAGGCTAGCTGCAGGAAACCCGCTCTATTCCGAATACATGACCCGAAGTTATAAACCCTAAATCCCCAAACTCAAGCCCTAAACCCTAAAGCCTACGCCCTACACCCTAAACCCTAACCTCTGAACCCCCAAACCCTAAACCCTAAACCCCAAACCCCCAAACCCTGAATCCTTAACCTTAATCTCATATCTAAGCCCTATAAACCCTAATTCCTAGAGCCGCAGAAGGCGCCTTGGGCTTCGCGGCCCCCGGCCGGACACCCGAGCCTTGGCCTTCGGCCTGGTCCAGCATGGACCCACATAGGCTATAATTTTGGGGGTTTAGGGTTTAGGGTTTAGTTACCCATTTTTTAGGTTCCTGTCCTTAAGTCCCTATATAAATTTGTACTATCTATAACCCAAGGACCTCCTATATGGGTACCTGGGCTTCTAGGGTAAGCTATAATCCAGATTAGGGAGTTTTCCTTTGTACCCTTCGTGTTTGTACCCTTGAGTTTTGAGCCCCTAATCCATGGAATATGGCCCTTAATAAGGGTATTTGGGGCTCAAGACCTAAGGTTATACATGAGCTAGAGTCTGAAGACCTTAAAGGTGGTTCCATAGGCGACTCTATAGGGTTTCGGGTTTAGGGGTTTAGGGTGTAGGGTTTAGGGTCTAAACTCCTTAAAGAGGGTCATCTACGGGATTCTTTAGGGTTTAGGCTTGGGGTTAAGGGTCTGGACTCCTTCAAGGGGGGTATGGAGAGAGAGAGAGAGATACATATATATATAGAGAGAGAGAGAGAGGATTCGATAGGGTTTAGGGTTTAGGGTCTATATTCCTTAAAGGGGGTTACAGAGGGGATACAATAAGGCCTAAGGTTTAAAGTCTCAACTGCTTGACGGGGGCTATATATGGCTTTATATAGGGGAGTATAAACAGCGTATTCTGGGCGATCCTAGGAGATTAGACTGTACTCACGTACTGAATTAGGGTGAAGAGGTTGGGGGTTTAGGGTTTTGGTTTTAGGTTTGAGGGTTTAGGGTTTAGGCTTTAGGGTCTGGGGTTTAGGGTTGAAGGATTTGGGGTTTACACTTTTTAGGCCAGAAAGTATGGCATTTAGAGTCTCAGAAGTCCGGAAAACACAAAACCCTAAATCCTACACCCGAATAACCTAAACCTTGAACTATTGAGATCTTAAACCCCAAGCGCTATAAAACCCCTAAACCAGAAACTCCTCGTAAATCCTACAACGCTCTAGGCCCCAAACTCTAAACCCTTAAACTCTAGATCCCTAAATCCCAAATCTTACCTTAGAAGACCCGAGAAACCCCAGTATCAACCCCTACAACACCCATGCCTCAGAGCAATGGGCCCCTTCTCCCGCTTGTCGTCCCCTCGGCTGTCCGACCGGCGATCTTGTCGCTCGGCCCGTTCAGCCCGCTGCCTGCAAACCCCAAAAAGTGTTAGGGGGGGTTACATAGGGCTTAGGATCTGGGGGACCCTAAACCCTAAACCCCCAAACCCGAAACCCTAAACCGCTGGAGGGGGGGCTTACATGGGGGCTTATGTTCTGATACGTTGAATTTAGGCATTAGGGTTTACCAGGCTGCGATTCGGGCTTATAATGTTCTTCTATGCGTTCTGAGGTTAATTTTGATTTTTGATTTGGCTGTTGGGCTTCGGGGGTTCGGGTTCAGAGGATCAATGGGGAAGGGGGTTGTCGCGTTTTGGGTTTAGAAGGATTATGTGTTTTGGAAGTTTTAGAGAGGGTTTAGGATTTCTCGTGTAAAGGATTAAGTGTTCAGGGCGAATGGCAGAGAAGTCTTCCATGGTTTAGGGGTTAGATCTAACCCTATAAGGATCCAAGTACCCAATAATCATATACTTACCTCAAATCTGCACTATAATCATAATTACTATTACCCCAAACCCAAGTACCTAATTATTGGGTATATGGACCCTTTGGGCAAAGGGGCCCAAGACAGAAGACAGGGTTCAGAGGCTTGTGCTTCGGGCCTTACAGTGCTTGGAACGTGCTGCGGGGCAACGAAATTCACTGAGACTTATAGGGCCCCTTTAAAGGGGTTATAAGTGGGATCTATAAAGGGGTTATAGGTGGGATCTATAGGGATACTAGGGGACTATATAAGGGTCCAAGGACCCAAATAATAGGGTTTTAGGACCCAAATACCAGTAACATTGCAATATTTGGGCCCTAAAGCCCTAATATTTGGGTCCTTGGACTCTTCGGGTTAATTACGGGTGTTTTGATTGATTTGGGTTTCGGGTGCAAGGAGCGTAGGCTGCGTTAACGCCAACTCCCCAACCCTAAACCCTGTTGAGGCTTATGCAGTCGGGTTCTGGATGTGAGAATCCAGGCTTCATGGTTGTCTGACATCCATGGTGCCTTCACTTGAAGCAGCTACACAACAACAGACATGAAAGACCGAAGTCAAGTCCTGCATGAACATTACCTCCCAGGCACCCGTAAAACCGCCACGCAGACATGCAGGGCTATATACCCTATAGTAGTCCCCTAAATAATCCCTTAGATAAACGGGTACCTATATCCCTAAACCCTACACCCTCAAACCCCAAA